>UELV01178258.1:0-11325 GCA_900490015.1 Megastigmus stigmatizans | reverse complement strand
GTTGAAAATCGATGTCCTTTCATGGGTCTCTTTAGTTTTGGAAAGAGAAAAAAGTCACAGGGGGCCAAATCCGGTGAATATGGAGGCTGAGGCATGACTGTGGTGTTAGTTTTGGCCAAAAAATTTCTCACGAGCAACGATGAATGAATAGGTGCATTATCGTGATGCAAAAACCATGAGTTGTTTTTCCACAGTTCCGGGCGTTTTTTGCGTATCGCTTCTCACAAATGGCGCATAACTTCAAGATAATACTCCTTATTGACCGTACGACCTTGTGGTAAGAATTCCTGATGCACTACGCCACGATAATCGAAGAAAACAGTGAGCAAAACATTGACGTCCGATCGAACTTGGCGCGCTTTTTTCGGTGTTGGCTATTCTGGGGTCTTCCATTGGGACGATTGGGCTTTAGTTTCAACGTCATAACCATATACCCACGATACGTCACCAGTTATGACCCTTTTGAGCAGATCAGGATCATTATTGGCGTCATTCAACAACTCCTGAGCGTTGGTCATGCGACAGTTCTTTTGGTCAAAATTAAGCAGTTTTGGAACGAATTTTGCTGACACACGTCTCATGCCCAAAATATCCGACAAAATTGCATGGCACGAGCTAATCGATATGCCAACGTCTTCAGCAACTTCTCTGACGATGATTCGACGATTTTACAACACGATTTTTTTCACTGCTTCAACGTTTTGATCTATTGTTGACGTGCTGGGGCGTCCAGGGCGAGGTTCGTCATTGACATCTTCTCGGCCTTCTTGAAACAGCTTGTATCACTTATACACATTTTTTTTACTCATAGTACACTCTCCGTATGACATTGTCAAAATTTCAAGAGTTTTAGAGCACTTGATTCCATTTTTTACACAAAATTTAATGCAAATTCTTTGCTCCATTTTTTCGATAGCAGAAAATCACAGAGCACAACAAACACTTCTAACCTCTTATGCCTCTCAAAAACAAACAAGAAATTGTATATACTTGAAACTGTGAATATATGATCGTGACGAGTGTACCAATACAAAAAAAAAAAAAAAAATGAAATTCGGATGTACGTAGCCCGCGAAATTTAAAAAGTCACCTTACTTTTTGAACACCCCTCGTATACCTGCGATTCATGGAGTCTGCTCACATTCTTTTACGCAAGAGCATGTTCATATAATTAATAATTCTAATTCATTGTAATAAAACTTACGTGTAATTACGGCTTCGATTCAGCTGGGCCAAAAGTATACTGTCTTTTAATCTGTTATAATTCCCTTCCTTTAATTTTGCATATCTCTTTAATATTATCTGACCCGACAGATTTTCTGGATGATTCAGGAAATGAAATAGCTCATTTTGTTTGTATTCAAAGGTTTCTAGAAGTATAAGAACTAAAACACACTCAACGTTCACCATCATTCATTTTAATGTTAAATGTGGTACATGCAGAAATGTTAATTGTTAATATGATAAATGTAAAGTCACCTGTACAAGCAACCGATTCAATCTCTTCAAACTCACAATTCATGCTTTCATTTTCAGTACTACAATTGGCAGTATTAGAGAAAATATTTGATGTAAGATCCTATATTCAGTTTTCGCCATAAAATCTTCCATATTCTTGTAGACACGTCGAAATTAGAACCTCTTCATTAGATAAACACTGATTCTGCTATCACAACAAAATAAAATTGCATTCTTTCGAGTGACGTCGAAGCGAGCAGACGTGTATCGAGGTGCACGTCAATAAAGCTTGAAGACGTGTTTAGTGATTTATAGGTTTACGTGTGATGCTACAGTGTATACGACTATCGAAAAATACGAGTATCAGTGTCTATTAAATTCAGGCTTTCAAATTGCATTTGCAATTTGCAAAGCCTGGAACATTGAGTCACGATGACTTCTATTAATGGAAGTCATCCTACTCTAGAATCCCAGAATGTGCAACAAATCCAATGTAACTCAACCAAAAAAAGACCAAGCCATAATCATAGATGCATTTGATGGTTTCACGAACGACAATTATATAGATGGCTTAGAAACCCTCGTCCCCGTAAGTAATATAGTATGTATCTCTAAAACATCAGGACGAATAATTTGTGTCTTTTTGTCGAGTAAATCATTCGTGGAAAAATTGTCGGGCAAAATTATGAATGTGTAAAATACCGAACTCAGTATTCGACCTCTAATTGAAAGTAGTAAACGTCTCGTAATTTCGAACGTACAAACCCACATACCAAACGAGTTATTAATAAACACAATACAACGATTAGGCGTTAAATTAGTATCTCCAATCTACAATATTAAAGCAAGTTTCAGTAAACCGAGCGCTCACACATACAATCTCATCGTCGATAAGTGTTCATTAAAGAGGGAGACGAGGAGCGTCTACCGGAATCGCTTCAAATTCTTCACGAAGACACTGTGTATTGGATATACTTTAGTACAGACACTACTCAATGTTTCGCTTATAAACAAAGATGACATATAGCCAAACTGCGTCCAAATATAACAACATTACCCGAAATACCACCTTTTCAGTCTATACATGAAACTGAATCACCAATGCAAGAGACGTCGCATGATAATAAAGGTAAAAAAAGACCCCCTCCTTCCTCAACAACAACAAAGGATACTCAAACTTTAATGGAAACAAGTACAATAAGATTTTGGAAAATAAAATCAGAGCCTATACTAATATATCAGACGAATCATCTATTGATACAGAGAGTGGATTCATAAAACCAAAGAAAACTCGTAAACATAAAAAATTCGCAAGTGACAGTCGAGCACCATTACCTACTTGCAAAACTTTGGAATATAAACTTACACCTATCCGTGGCATTATTGAAGAAATTGCAAAAAATCACTCTTCGGATTTCGATAAGTTTAAAACTTTTCTAGAAAAAATCCAAAGAAAAAAAATGTAGCAGAAATGGCAAATGAATTCACATCAGACATTAATAATCTCATTGAAATTTTAAACAGTGTATATCCTGTAACGGGGCTGTTTGTTCGATGTGCAGTACCGGTGTACTGCACCCTCTTACCTTTCATACACGTTGCAGCGGGAAAATCTACACGTGAGTTTCCCCGCTGGATAGGTGCAACAGCTTCCGTACAAATGCGAGACTCTTTTGATGAGTCTCCCTTTCCGTTGATCGGACTTTTGATCGTGAGCGCCGTGTTACGCTCACGATGCCAGCCACTCAGTTTTGTGCACAGTGGAAACGCTTTTCCACTGTGCCCGCGGAAGCGGCGGTAATCGCGGGAAAAATAGGGGAAATGGATTAGTTATCTACTGAAATCAGAACAACGTGATTTTACGCTACTCGGATATATTCTGCAAATCTTTACAATGCAAACTACAAATTGTCTCGCGAACCGAGAAGGCTTGATCGCAGAAAAACGCGCGAAACGTACACGAATACACACACACGCGGATCGCCGTTTGCGATTCGCCGCCAGAGTACAAGAAGTACTTACTCGATATGTGCTGTAATGAATAGCGTCGATACGCTCACTACTGTCGCTGCGCTCCTTCTTTACGATCAGTTGCACTGGCCTGCAGGTCCAGTGCAGCTTCAATAGGAGGTGTCGTGGAGATGCACACTCACACCCGTGTCGCGTAGTTCGTCGCGTATATCTCTTTCTTCAGCGTCCGAGCTGATTCGCGGCGGAAATCTATCCGAGGACGCGTTCGACTTTTCCTATCGCGCCGTCTCTCTCTAACTCGCGAGATCGCCTATCTCTCTCTAATCCGCGAAACGCGCCACGCTCGCTGCCCTGCTCATCATCCTCGGTGCTTGCGCGCTGTCGGATCGAGCGCACAATCGAATTAACGATTGAATCCTCGATTCAATCGCGAATTCGTTACACCCCTCTCCCAGGCGCTGGATACCAGGATGGTGACAGTTCGATGATCGCGCTCGATGACCTATCAGAGGAACAGATACGGATCCTATGTGGATGATGCAAAGGTTCTTCTAATGAAATACAACCCCGCGCTTTTGGGAGCCCTTCGGACGACCGGGCTTTCGTTTCGCTACCGAAATTGACGACGCAGCCTTCTCGATTCTTACGCCCGCTCGTTTTACAACTTTCGTGGCCTTCCGAGGCCTTCCGCGGGGCCGCGAAGTTATAGGTATACAGGCAGCCGTTACATCTCCTGGTGGAGTGATGCTTACCTGCGTGCTCGCTGCGCTTGCTGGCGGCGGGTCGCTCAACGCCGCATCTGCGCTTGCATCCATCGGAGGTTGCGTCTCGACGTCGTCTACTTCCGTCAGATCCATCTGACTTCCTTCGGCGACGTACTCCTTGATTTGTTCCGCATGGACGGGTCCTATTAACTTCCCGTCCATATCTTCTAGCCCGTATGTACTGGAACCGAGCTGGGCCGTAATTCTATACGGACCCGTATATTTCAGGGCTAACTTAGCGCTTAACCCTTCCATAGCAAATGACAGTATCTTATTCCGCTTCCAGGCTCGATCTCTTACATCGAATCTAGCCGGTCTACGCCGTGCGTCACAATAAGCAGCCTGCCGATTGTGAGATTCCTCCGATCTCTGGCTCGCTTCAGCACGCAGATGGATTAAATCTTCGATCTTTCATTGTCAATTTTCAAGAGGTTCAGCTTGCTCTCTATCTAGAGCAGCTAGCTCTTGATCTCGACGAATTGTCGAAGGAGGTATTGGCTGTCTCCCATAGTTCAGTAGAGCAGGACTGGCTCCCACTGAACTATGCACAGCCGTGTTAAAGGCAAACACGAGCTCTGGCAAATTATCGTCGCATGTTCGATGGTTCTCCTCGATAAATGCCATGAGCATCGTCTTCAGTGACCGATTAACTCGCTCCACTGGATTTGCCTGCGGATGATAGGGTGGCACCGTAGTATGGTGCACACCTCTCTCCACGAGAAAGCTATCAATGGCACGGTTCTTAAACTCCGTGCCATTATCCGAAAAAAAGACTTCAGGAGCTCCATATCTCAAAAAGATACGCTCTTTGAGCTCGTTAAGGACTGTTTTTGCATTGGCTTTGCGAATGGGGATAACCTCGACCCATCGCGTGAATAAATCCTGAAAGACCAAGATATACTTGAATCCTTTTACAGATTTGGGCAAAGGACCCATGATGTCACCTGCAACCACTTGCCATGGCCTAATGACAGTCCTTCGCCCCATTAGCCCTGCCGGAGCATGTTGTTCGACTTTGCACTGCTGACATACAGTACATCGTCGAACATAGGCTTCCACGTCTTTATACATGCCCGACTAATAATATAAATTGGCTATCCGGGAATAAGTCTTGTCTCTTCCGAGATGATACGCAGTTGGCTCGTCATGCCCCTCATGAAGCACTGCTTTTCGCTTCTCTTTAGGCGCGGTGTATCCCTCGATTTCATGCTCAGCGAGCGTAGTACATCTGAGTATACGTTCCGGTGGCCTAATCATGCGATCTAGCAACTGCTCCAGTTGCTGTCGCTTAGCTGATCCTACGTCAGCGAGCCCGATAGCAGACACAGCTGTGACTGCGCTCGCTGAGTCCAGCTAGTTCATGATCCACATATTTGTTCTCATCTTTGAAGAACAATTGGTTCTTGCAAGGATCAAATACTGCTTTGAACAATCTTGTAAAATTCACTCCGGCGTATCTAACTCTGGTAAGATAGCAACTGTCACGTCCTTTTGGATCCCTGCGATTTCGAACGGTAGACTCACGTAGCCTGCGGTGGCGGAGTAATGACCGTTTGCCATTCTCGCACCTCTGCCATAGCTTGGTCGAAGCTACCGACCGCACGCACTGGCGATCTGTAATCCTACAGATCCCATTACTGGGCGTGCTGCTCCAGGATCAAACAACGCTCGAATCCTATAGCCACCGATGTTGACTTGCAACCACCATCGGTCTTCACGTTCGTCAGGATCCGAACATTGCTCTGACGACCCCTTACGCTGTTCAGAAGTATTTACTACTTCTGAACAACTTCCGTCGACCTCTCTAGCCGACTTAGAGTCTTTTGGCGGGATCGTAGGCGACGCAGCGACCTTTACTGCGCGCTCCTCCTTCCGTTTCCCGCCATATTGCTTCGGCAATCCTTAGCCATATGCCCTGGCTTCTCGCACGTATAGCATTTCATCTGTTTTCGAATTTGCCGAGGGCTAGCCGGACCTGCACGCTGACCATGCTCTCCTTTCGTCTCCTCTGTTACGGCAGAGCTAGGTCGTCCTTTGGGCTTACGATAGCCCTGTCGCTTCTTCGGCGCTTCTGAAGACTTACTTCGCGCTCGATACTTGAGCTGCTCGGTCAGAGTCTTGACCTCCTTGAGCAGCTCAGCGAATGCCGTTGTCTCAGGTTGACACTGGCCGACTGATGCCACTTTCGTATTAACCCCTGAGACTACCGGTTTGGTCTTCGGAAGCTTCTGGGGCTTCTTATATACCATTTCCGGCATCACGGTGTTCTGTTGACGGTGGAGGTCTAAACGCCTCACCTACTGTGCTTATGAGCTCAGCCTCCCGCGCCAGTTCCATTAGTGACTCGACGTCACGGGCTTCTGCACGACGCACCATACACTGCAATTTTGGAAGCATATTCCGGTGCATCAGGTCCAGCTGCGCTTCTATCGAAGGCACTGAGACCTGCTTCAGCACAATTGCTTGCAGACACGTGATAAAGTCACGCACCGGCTCTTCTTGGCCTTGGGTGCGTGCGTTAGCTTCAACAAATAACCTCTGCTGAAATCCCTTGTTCACTCCATACCACCTCCTGGCGGTAGTGCAGAACTCGGACCACGTTCTCCATTTGTCGCGACCATTTCTGTACCTAATGGCCGCGACACCTGCTAATAACTATGACAGAGAGGATAAGAGCTCCTCCTCTGTCAGATCAGCGAGCACACGACTCTCTTCTACTCGGGTGAGAAATACATCAATACTTTGATTCTTCTGCCCCCGAGAATCGAACTTGCCATCGTCTTACAATTTGGCCAACATCTCGACCTGCGTGTTGTGCTTGTGTGCTGGCTCCAGAAATAAATCGGGTATTGGATCTGAGTCTATCACTTGCACTCAGATCCATCGTTTCATTGCCATTTCTCTCTGCTCCGTAAGCACCGGAGAGATTCCCCCTCTCTAATAGGCTACTATTTCCAGGATAACACGTAAGTGTATCCTGGAAATTCACACGTGGTCGCGTATCTGAGACTTTTTCAGCCTGCATTTCCGGATGCAGGCCAAAACCAGTGGCGCTCGGTCTAGATGAACCTCTGCCTTCTAGTCTCGTACTAGAGGCTATTCGGAGCTCTTTCCTCCCTTGGTTCACCTCGAACTCTTGCGCTGTCGGCATCAACCGACAATCGCTGCCACTCTGCTTGCACGCGCATGTAGTCTTTGCTGCTCCTTCCAGCGCCGTGTAGCGACAAGAGATCTCTGAGACCCTCTCGTTGAGCAATTGCATCTGCTCTTTTATTTCTGAGAATATCATCATGTTATCCCCCGCTTGAGGTCCTGTAAAGACCAATAGAGGTGCTGCTTCCTCCACCTCGTCACCCGTAGCGGATCCATTCGTCACGCTATCGGCGTCACTCTCCCTAATCGGCCTTTCTATCTGTTCGACCGGGATCTGCTCCGTGATGGAGCTCTTATGCTAAAGCTCCTCCAGCTACGGCACGTTGAGCCTGTACAGCTGTCCTGTTCTCTCCTCGTCGCTGGCTTTTACCACTGGATCCACCAGCAGCATTTGCAATGGGTGTAACCCTTCCTGATTTACGCTTTCGTCGTAAATCGTGGATCCAGTTAGTTCGAAGGCCTTTGCCTCGATATAAGCTCTCCGCAGCTCTTCACGCTTCATTTGCGCATTGAGCTCATCTGATTCCTCAGATGGCTCAAAATCGGCTGCTAAGTAATTTCCCAACAGCCATTTCTGCAACCTATTCATTTTTCGAAGGGAAGAGCCTGGCGGCTAAGCTGCAATTTCGTTAGCGCTTCCTCCAGGTCTTCCTCTTCTATGCCATAGCACCAGCCCTCTAGTGTTTTCAGCGTCGTATCTACCATTTTTCCCAGAATTCGAATTCCCTAGTTCGAATCTTAATCAGTACACTAGATTTTGCTCTAGTGCACCTCTCCAGATCCGCTCGAGCAAGGATACGACTTTTGCCGGGTTCGAATCTCGAACTCCCGAGTTCGAATTCTGCTTATACTCGAGCTGTATGGCTTCAAGTCCACCAGCTTTACTTGCTAGTGCACTTTTCTGGGCTTTTCGGATGCACAGACTTCACTTGGTCTGTGCTTCCTTCAACAGGAATACTCTGGGTTCGAACTTCGACTCGCACAAGTTCGAATTCTTCTTCCGTTCGAACTTTTCTTGTTGTGCGCGTTCGAACCCCCTGTGTCTACACGTTTTTTCCACTTGAGGTCGCAGGTTCGAATCCTACTAGTGGTGTGCTGAGATCGATTCCACGTGCTTTCGGGAGTAATTCGTTCTCTACGCGATTTACCTTTAATCAAAAATCCTATTTTTCATAAAAAAAAAAAAAATTTAATTATTTCAATAATTGAAAAACGTAAATAATGGACTACAACAAAAAATCGCTTTGGATTTTACTTAATCCCCTCCCGAAAGCACTTTTCCGCCTAATTTTCCTAATTGTCTGTCGCGCGATTTCCTGAAAACGCTAAAAAAAAATCGCTACAAACAATAAACAAACAATATATCACAATCACCTGATGCCCTTCACTCGTCCGTTCCAAAAAAAAAATTTTTTAAAATACCAATTTCTGAAAAATCAGCCAAACAAAAAAAAATTTCCACACTGTTTTATCGACAGGTTTTACCGATATTTACTTTACAAGAGGTGGGTTATTGTTCAATAATCCACCCTCTCCTTTATCCGGTATACTCACTAGGACGAGTGAAGCACCTCGCCGCTAAATTATTTATAACAATTAATAAAATAAATTATAATAACCGCTAAATAAATATTCCCGAATACTCGCGAGGTGGAGGAATCCTGATATTGGTTCGAAACAGTCTAGACTTACTAAGAACTAAGTAATCTTAAATCACCGGATATATCTGTAGAACTAGCAGGTATAAAAATTACAAATACTAAACCCGCAATCGATCTTATCGTTGTTTATAGAACCCCAGGTCTCACTTTAATACAAGAAAAATGGGACAATATTTTTAAAAATATTGACAATAAAAGTCACTCAAATGTAATGGGAGATATTAACTCTGATCATCACGTTTGGAACTGTAATAAAAATGATACTAACGGTGAAGGGCTTCTCAAAATCTTGAGTAAAAACAATTTATTTATCCATAATACTAAAACAATTTCGTTTGATCAGCCAAATAACTATACTTCCAATATTGATTTAATATTTTCATCGCTAAATATTGCCGATAAAATAAATGTTAAAGCTAACGATAGGGACCACTTTCCGTTGTTTATAAATATTTGCGTTGAAAAAAGTGTGTATATAAAAAAATCGCTGAAACTTACTTCGAGTAGAACAAATTGGGTAAAAGTAAATGAATACCTAGAATCTAATTACATACAATTCATTTCAAGAGAATGCAACGACCTGCCAGCAAACGAAAAATACAAATTATTCACTGACATTGTTACTAGCGCCTTACTTTCACGTACTCCAAAGAAAAAATTAGTAAACAAAAATATTTATAGAAATCCCGTTCCTTGGTGGGATTCAGAGTGCGATAAAATAAGACGACTTTGAATAGCAGCTTTTAAAAAATTTAAGTTTACGAATAATCAGGACGATTATATAAATTTACACTCACATTAACTTTTATACAAAACAATCGTACGTATGGAACACAAGCAAAATTCTGAAAAATAAATGGATCGAAATCACACCTTCTCATCACTCTGAAAACCACCAAGATGAAAAAAATATTGCTATCGCTCTTGACAAAATCACTCCCCGTTGGTGCCTGACCAATCCTGATTGGGTACCGACTTGTGAAGAAAATAACTTTTTAAATTGAACTTTCGAGTTTACAGAATTTAATATTGCACTTGGAAGTAAAATCAAACGTTCAGCCAGCGGGATAGACGGAATAGATTAATATTCTACAAAAGCTACCTATTAAATATAAGCTCACTCTTTTGGATATATATAATGAAATGTTTACGACTAAGTCTTTTGCAACAGAATGGAAAAAATCTTTTGTCCATTTTACAAAAAGAGCCGATGGGAAAAATGTTAGACCGATTAGTTTGACTTCCTGCCTCTGTAAACTATTCGAAACAATGGTTAAATATAAATTACAATGGTGGCTTGAACATAATAATTTACTTCCGTCGAGCTAAACCGTCTTTCGAAAAGGTCAAAGCACAGTAGATAATTTAATGGATCTATTTAAATGTAGAGAAATCTTTCACCAAAAAGAACGATGTCCTTGCTGCATTTTTAGATATAAATGGCGCGTTTGATAATGTGAATGTTGTTATTCTTTTACAACAATTGGCAACAATTGGTTGTCCGATAAACCTCATTAAATTCATTAAGTTTACAACGTATGAAAAACATATATACACCAATTCAACACGCGACATTTCCAGATTTACATATAAAGGCGTCCCTTAAGGAGGAGTAGTCTGTTATTGTACTGTATATATGTATCGAAAATTCGCGAAAACCTACCAAAAAGTGTAATAGTCTCGCAATTCGCAGACGACATTAGCGTATATTGTAAACGAACTCCTATAAGCTCGTGTAAACGCTCGTTAGAAAAAGGGATCGATATAATTTATAAAAACATGTACAACCTAGGCCTCGAACTTTCTCCTCGTAACCCATTAACGACCAAGACCCCGAATTTTCAACAACTTTTTCAAGGCTTTTTTTCAACTAAAAAAAAAGGTTTGAAAAAATTTGAAAAAGATCATATCCGACGTATTTTGAGCTGTTCTTTCGAATGTGATAGTAGTTATGGACCCACTATGGCCCGTCATAACAAACTTGACCTTGACTGCGTGGAGGCTCAGTGTAAGTTGCTGACGAGGCATAGTGGGTCCGATGCTCTCTCTCTCACGTGTGCGATGCAGCTGCACTCTTATCGTGCATACCTCGGGCTATGAGTCATCGCACACGTCGGATGTACAGCTCTTTTAAAAATCACTCTCTCTCTCTCTCAAACTATTATTATAGATTCTCTCTTACTTCTCGACGTTTACTCCGCTTAGCACACACATACATACGCACACTCGCTATAATATATATGTCCTCTCTCTCTCTCTCTCTCTCTCTCTCTCTCTCTCTCTCTCTCTCTCTCTCTCTCTCTCTCTCTCTCTCTCTC
>UELV01178256.1:0-11851 GCA_900490015.1 Megastigmus stigmatizans | reverse complement strand
ATATAAATACTGTATGAAACATAATAACTTCTACTGTATCTTTCAATAACTAAACCTATGCGTATTATTGAAACTACAAAACTATTTTAAGTTCATAATTCGTAAATCATTTTATAGTTATTTATTTAGTATATGAAAAGGTGCAAATTTTATTTTTGGTTCAATATTTATGTAGTCAAACCCTCGCTTGACTAATCTAACGTTTGGAATACCTTAAGAACAATGTGATATACTACTTTGGGTATTTTAATCGGTATTTCCGTTATTATAGTCGCACACCCGCTTCTAATCTCATAATTCGTAAAGATCCGAGAAACATCTTAGGTACTAAAAAGAAATGCTCTTTAACTCTTTGACACAGTGACCACTGACCTAATTCAACCGGGCCTACATTAGAATATCTTATACGGAGTGTCCTTCCCAATACGCCCAACTACAAACGATATATTTACGACTATTGTATTAGCATTTTCAACAGAGTAAAGGAATGTATACGTAGATACGAGATCAAATGTATATTATACGGATATAAAATCGGCTATTATGCCGACTAAATTTGGCCACACGCGCGAGGATTACTGGCAATAAATTCGAAGTATAGAGCGTTAACGCAAGTCTCCCGGTTCGCGTATCTATGAGACCATACTCGTATAATCATATTCTCACAAACGATGGCAATTCCGGTTATTATTCAGCTATAGTCGCAGTCGTTTCATTTGCATAAGCGCCACTTGCGCGATTGACATTGTGCTTAAAGCTAATTAATGGTTGTACAATATATATTTACAGCGTAGTTCTCACAATAAAAATCGATTGATTGATAAAAGAACAATTGAACTAAATTTGTCATTGGTCAAGAATACGTTACGGGCTTTTCAAGTACACATTTAATTGTCCCTTCGGGAAGCGAACTATTATAATATTCACTTCCGTATTAACCCTCTTGCGCACAGACTTATATATATATATATATATATATTATAATTATGTATATTTTGGACGAGATATCTCGTCGTGATGCACATAAGGGTTAACTTTTGAAGAATTGAGTCGTAAAATTGGGCAGCCCTTTTTTTCTTTCCTCAATAAATTTAGTAACGCCTTTACGAGCGTACTTTTATAACCTTCTTTGGGCAAATTTCCAATGAATTTTAATTTCATAATCAGTGATCTTTCATGCAGTAATGAGAATTTATTATTCGGTCAAATTACTAAATATACCCGTGCGAATGTTTTTATTTATCTGTGCGTATAAATTAAAAGGACTGTAGCCCTTAATTATATAGTAATATTTATACTTTTATTTTATTTCTCACCAATTATATTTACCATCAAAGTGAAGAAATCAAAATAATTTATATTATTTGGCCATGACACTGACGGGGTTATAGTCCTATTATTTTTTAACGTGTGTTTATAATACTTGCGTTACTTTTGCATTACTATATTAAGTGACATATGAAATAATATATACTGTAATAAAACAAAATATCCAAAGCTGAAAATACTTCCATGAAATTTATGACAATAGATACAGAAATTCTTTCACAATTTGGTTATCTTAACTGTCTTGTGAATCTTCAATCAATTAAGAAAACAATAAATCAAAGTGACTTTACCTTACACAAACTTTTTATTTAAACATCATCTAAATAAATCAATTTTTGCGATACTATATGTTAAACTGTATGACTAATAGTAATACTTATAATACTTATTTTTCTTTTTACTCACATATAACTTTATATGTATTTTTATTTATTAGAGGTAAGAAATGGAAAATTAAACAAGAAGCTTAAAAATAAATAAATTAAAAGCTAAACAGCCTGTGACAGATAATAATATAAATATATATGAAATACCTTTGTCGATTAGATATCTCTTTACATTTAAATGTATACGAAAATCGATAAAGTTTAATTGCATATTGCTGAGAAAGGAAATGAGAAAAGACCCGTGTACGATAGCGTGGAACATTACTGAATGTGTAACCGAAGACATTCACGCATTTTCCTAATCTTATGAATTCATAATGTTGGCTTAAAATACTCACTGTCTGCTCCTATACATTAAATTCGAAATTCTTCGATCGCCGTAACTTAACTTAAGCTATTAAATTTATTGAAAACTATCAGTAACGCGCAACCAGCAGCAAGTAACAATTTTCAATATCAATATTTCATGTTTAATTTCTCTGCATAAACTTTAATTCGTACAAATTTATGACAAACTAGCTAGATTCTTCGTATAATACAGTTTGTACCGAGGTTTCTTTGGCTTAGGTGACAATATTGTAACGGTCATAACTGTTCCATTGACTTTTCATGACATCTGCACATTATCCTAAATTCCTAGCAAATGCAGACCATTCGAGCATGCAAGAACTTGAACAATGCTAAGTTTTTGTACTGTAATCGCTTGATGACATTTGACGTGAACGATGCGAGCATGAGTTTCTTTGAATTCCGAATCCATATTTATGAATCTGTGTGTAGCAGCTTCTCTAAGTGTTTAATAAATAACAATTGATTATAAGAAAATAAAAACAATAATTCTCTCAACCTTTATAAGTTTCTTATTATTTTAGAATTTTTACATGACTTTCATTATCTCAACAGTCTTTTAATTATTATAAGCATAGCTTTTTCCCTTATTAGATTTATAAATTTAAATAAATGCATAAGTGGTTAGTAACGTCAATCAAACGACGGACTTCATTGGCCGAATATTCTAATTCGCCATAGATTAATATATTATATATTTTTACAGTAAACGAGCTGTAATTGAAAAAATCTGCGAGCTCTAAAAGTATTGTGAGAATTATCGATTACTTGTAATTTATGACGTAACGGTAACATCGCGGCAGACGATTTCTAAGAAAGAATATTATTCAATGAATACCATTGTACTATATGGCTGTAAGGCAGTATTTTCAAAGTTTTCAATAGCTAAATAGGTTTCGCACATATTATACAAACGACTTCCTAACGTTTAAAACTCGCCTCTCGAACAGTCTTCGATGCGAAACGGAAACTTCACAGAATCCGCAAGAGTTTTACGAAAATGTCTGATTCGTCAGTTAAAAAGAAAGAAATGAAAAATAATCCCTCGATCATAATACACAATTCCATATATACATCAACAGTCCATTATACAAAACCAGAATATTTCAATATGAAACAATCAATTCCCGCATTTGCCGCTTTGTCCGCACCGTCCAATCCTCTATATACAGACTGCATATATCCTCGCAGGCATGAGCGCATGGTTTCAGCAGCCCTGCAACTGTGTTTTCAAGATTTTTCGCCACTCGCAGCGAAGACAGCTGCTGTACGGCCGTCGAAAGAAAAAGACTGCACACAACAGCAGCTACACACATACGCACCATAAGCTCACAGCGGTGATTCGCACGATCACAGCTCCGCGGGCCGTTTACTTCCTTTTCTTTCGCGTTAGCGCGACGTTTATAATATACACACGTGGCGATGCTATAAGACCATCTGCCGTTGCGGGGGCCAAATTCCACCGACGCGCGTCGCGAATGAGATAATGTATCCGTGCGCGAGTATATGACTCTCGCCGAGTGTTACACGCGATATGCGCTTTTTTCAATTGGCCCCGAGAGAAAGATGGGGCTAGATACTCGCGGTTTCGTTTTCCTTTATATCCGCTTGCGTTTCTTCTGTGACTTTGCTCTTGTATTGGATGGGGATATAAGGAATGCGTCACGCTCGCTCTCGTAATGTCACTTAATCTATTATGAATATAATAGCGGATTAAAGTTCTTGTCGGGAAACAGGTATGTAGGGTATAATTTGTCTTATTTTGCTGGGAGTATGGAAAAGATTATTTTAGACGTCGAGTTACGAGCTGTCGAGTAAATATTTAGCGGAACTTCGCTTACTTTGAAAGTTTATAAGTCTCTTCTTTATATACGTGTATTTGCCCAGGGAAAAAGCGGGTTTACATTGTACAAAGATGTTTTAATGCAAATCGTGAGAAATGCTTTTTATCCACTGGCGCGACAACTTGTCTTGCATACCGGTACAAGTTATTGATGCTTGAAATTAATATAAAGTGATTGGTAATAATTATTGAAATACAAGAAAGTATACATTATTAATTACAAACAGATTTGCGGATTATCAATTCATTAATAAAAGGTAGTAGTAAAATTCTAAATCAAGAAAAAGCTACCAATGCTAAAAGAATAGTTGTTGAACCAGCTTATCAACCACAAACAATGTCTATAAAGATGACACTATAAGTGAGACTGAAAGTTTCCACGCCGCGTACACAAACTGCATTTCGCATATATACGCAACTGCGACTCAACGATTTGTGTACACAGAGAAAATCGTTCAAACATACGAAGGTTTTTTCATCTTTAACCATCTGTAAATAAGTCATAAATCCTGGTCAGGTCCGAAGGAACACACGAAGCCTCAGCGAACGAGTGTTTTCACCGCGGCTCGTCTAAGCACGTATATACGAAGAGCACGGCATAAGCTCGAGGCTATAGAACATAAATGCGGAGAGCGCGGACAGAGAGATACCGTGAATTTGCACTCGCCCATATCGCGATTCTCGCGCGCTCCTAGTATATACGATCCATATAGTAGGTATCGTGTCCCGAGCGATTTGTACATAATTTCTACTATCTACGCTCGAGTTATTACGCACGACAAAAATGCGGGCAAATTTTAACTTTCTTGACTATATGGTGGACGTATATATATATATATATATATAGGTGATGGTCGGCTCGCTACACTCTAATCATAATGCTTTACCTCGAGATTTCGTAGATTATAGAGACGTGATAGAATGGAGATTAGCATCCCGCTGAACTGTTCCTTATTTTTTACTTTATACGCGATATCGTAGAATAATATTTATTTTTAAATTCGACTTGTTTTTCCTGTATAAAAAAAATCGTCGCGTCGAAATGGTTTCATCAAAAGCTCGAGAATGTATGTATTTATCAAACGGTCTAATCCCCATATTGCGTGGGGGAAGAATCGTTTGCCAAGATAAACACATTTGCTGAATACGTAATTACACGTATATCAAAATTGTCATCTCTCTCAGACATTCGAAAAAGTATAATACTTTCTTCGCCTCGAATAAAAAAAAATGATGTACACGTATGCTAATGTGTCGTAAAGAAAAATCGTGTAGCGTGTAGAATAAGACACTTTGAAAGCCCTCCCGATTGGTACAATGCATTCCATCGGCAGCCACACGCGCCTAAACCGATCGCGCTCAAGGATTTCACGAAAATTTAGGTGAACCGGTCCTAACCAGACATCTCTACACACACACACACTCGTGTACACTCACACCTCTCGGGCGCGAAGTTTATCGCCGCGCATATTAATACCCATATAACCGTAAGATCCCCCACGCTTTATAAAGCGTTATATTCAGATAAGAGTATGGAGGCGCGTATATACGTAGACCCTTGGGCTTCGCGGCCAATTTATAATAGACGCTGCAGCAGCGGGAGCACCAGCACAGGGCCTTGGACACCAGACGCGGCTTTACGATAGTATAATATACCGTTGCGGCGCGACGCGAGCATCATGTGACGCCAGGAGTAGGAAGAAGAAGGATGAAGATGAAGAAGAAGAAGAAGAGGAACAGGTGCTCCTCGGAGCGCTCAGCATCCGTCCCTCGGCAGCCGTGCACAGCTGCGTCTTGTGTGTGTGTGTGTGTGTGTGCCGTGCGGCTCGAGCATATAGCGCGAGATTTTTGCCCCGGACTTGATTGGTCGAAAGACTGTTTTCAAGAGGACTCTCTCTCTCTCTCTCTTTCTCGCGACGGGGCAGCAGCGCGTATACCACTTTTCTTCTCCACCGGCGCGCCGAGGACTGCGAGTTCTTATGGTCTATTTGCACTCGGGATATATACGTGAGCGTTAAGGCCGCTCGTCTAGCGTGAAATCTTAACGATTTGCATCCGAGGCTCGTGTGGCAGTGCTGCTGCGGCCAGATGTTGACGCGAGCCGCGATTGTTGTACGAGGAGGGGACGGAAACCGAGAGATGCGCGCGACTTTTGTTCTCGAATATGTAAGGGTGCTGACTTCGGGGTATAGAGAGTTTTTATATTTTATGCGCGGATCGCGTTTAACACCGCTGTAATAAACGACTATAGTTTTTATGAGATTTCGAGGTGTTGGAAGAATTCACTTTATGGATGATGTATACGGTTTCACTGTTGAAACATTAGTATTATTTTTTTTCTTTTTTCTTTTTTCGATGATAATCGATTGTAATCGCTGCTGCGGCGGTGCTTTTACTTTCACGCCGCGCGGAGAAAGCGGCTAAAAGCGAAACCCGATTATATTTTAAAAATTCAGCTTTATGCGATGCAAATCGACCCCTGGTGCAGTGACAGAAATACACGATGTATATCGCTGGGTGTCAACTTTTATATAGAAAGTTTCGTGCAATAATTATCATATTAAATACATATATATCGAAGTCATTTCTCTTGATACCAAACGCAAATTATATATATTTAGAAAAGGAATCTGATCGTTAAATTAATATTATCATTGATGAATCTGGTAGCGTTCATATATTGAAGAAATGGGCTTAAAAGCAAATTTTCCTAATTAAATCATAATCCCAAATGCGGCTGTAAAATGCGTCGGCTTATTTATTGATAATCGCGTTAGAAAAATTATATAAGTACCCGAGATTTAAACCAGCCATCAAAGTATAACGATAATCCGATAATTTTTCAAATAATTTCCTTATTGCTTAGGCAATAATATTTTTGTCTTTATAATATAATAACTACACACACTATTGCACACCGCAAATAAATGAAATGCCGATATACTCGGAGAGAGAAAATATTATGTTTAATACTGCTTATCATTCCTATCAAACGATATTTTTATATATTCAACAAATTCTTCTATTTACGAAAAAACAATTCTTTATTAAACGTACAATTTTAAAAGGTATCGTTAATATAACCAACTTTATCATGCATTCGTTATATTAATATTCGTACACAAATATATTTAAAAAAAAATAATTCGTTAACATTGGATTTGAATATGAAACTCATTATCTGAAATCTTATACAAATAATAACGGTCAAAAGGTTCTTAGCTGGGCCGAAAAAAGATATTTAGCGCGCATATAAATCTCCTCACGCGCGCGCAATAAACGAAACGTGTATTATATAAATTTGGTGGAAATAAAAGCGCGAGATATAAGTGCGAGCTAGAAACATACTTGGAACAGTTGCTGTCACATAACATCATTTTAATTAGTCGTTAAAAAGTTTGCGATCGCCGCGCGAAAAAGTGGGGGTAGGTTTTGATTATATATTTGTTCCGAAAATCGATTCGACAGCCCTGGCGCGTTGCGCAATTATAACCGAGAAACGCGCGCGATATAATTGGATTAAAAAAAAAACGAGAGAAACACACGGAGCTCACTTCTTATTCGGAGGGGAATCTTTTTTTACGGATCCGCATTCTTGTAATGAATTTATTATTGACTTTTAGTTCAAGATCGCGGTCATTTTTTTTTGTTCCCGGGCGAGTCCCAGTCGTACAAGTTAATTTTTCGACAGGACCAATTTATAGGCGTTTAAAAGGTTCCGAGCGCATGAATTTCCTTAATACAGCGCATAAGGAACTGACATCGGCGTAACATCGCGCGAAAGATATGATAACGCACGGGGGGTTAGGGATTGTACATAGAAAGGATATTCGCGTATGAGGTAAACAAACAAATTAATGAATTTATTGGATAATTACAGACGAGAGTAGGGCGCTTAATTAAATAGTGTCCATTTAGGCGCTATCTTTACACTCGATCGTGTGCAAATAAATGTAATTTTATTGTTATCGATCGCGCGACGTGACGCTGTAAATATTATCATCGCTTCAGGTACGTTAATAATACGATAATTATATAATCGATAAACTGTCCTCTCCAATTAAATACTTCCCTCGTCGATTCAACGACAAACGTTAAAGCAGCGGAGCGCTCGAATTCAACTTTTCGATGATTTATATATGCAAAGGACTATTGAATTAGAATTAGCGTCCATAGTCACGTGGCAGGACTTTTTGCTAATAATAAATTCCGCAACGTCGAGCCGGCGTACGGTACAAAACTGCAGGCGCTTCACTCTATAACAACAAGCGCGGCCGGTATAATCCACTGGAGCATGCAGCGAGAGATGAGCTAATGCCGTTTCGCCGCGGCGCGTCAACCTTAATAATATAATCCGAACAAAAAGGAAAAAGGAGCAGCGGAGCTCGGTAACTTCGCGGGACATGATCGCTTGGACAGCTCTAGAGAGAGAGGAGGCCATTAAAGCAGACTTTCCGTCTCATTAGCGTGCGTGGCAAGCGAGACTACTCTCCCCTCGATAACCGAATGCGGTTGTCGCGCTCGCCTGCGGAAGACGAAAGAAAAAAAAGTCCCTCGCTCGTACGCGTGTAGCAGCCCTCCGAGATCTCCGGTGGTGCAGACGAGGCACGTCCGCGACGTACAAAATTGGAGCTACACGCGCTTATAACTATACCAGCGCTCCTCGCTCGTGGGTCACGTGAGTGGCGGTGGACCGAGCTAGAAGAGATAGAGAACCGCAGAACCACTTAATAGTGTCCTCTGCGCCGGTACGCGATGCATAACTTATTATGTATACATCACACACACTCGCCCCGTGGCCTTATGCTCGTTTAGGCGGAACAACTAATGACTTGTTGGCTCTACGTGTAAGTACACGGTGCAGTTGGACGAGAGAGAGAGAGAGAGAGAGAGAGAGCGGCATTCCATTCCAGAGGATATGCTGTCGTGTGTCCGTCACGATCGTGGATGATATTCCGCTGACTCTCTGGCCGATCCGCGACAATGACAACTATTGTGTGCACCGGCAGTTTGCGAGATGATGGCTCGGACAGTCGATTGCAGTTGGGATATTTTTAAATGATTCGCTTGAGTTTCGAGTGGATTACTTGAAAATATACTTACTTTTTTGAGAGGCGGTCGAACCCGTTCCTTTGAATCGCTGCCTATGTTAATTAATTTTTCTGCGAGATTTTATACCGATGCGTCGCGATGACTTTGTTTATTGGCAAGCATCGAAATCTCCATACGAGTATCGCTTAGGCTTGTCGAGATATAACGATTTCTCTCCATTTGACTGCCGCTCGACGAGAGAGCTACCGGTTTACGCCCCTCAATATAATTTTGGAGAAATAAATAATTATTTTATTGCTTATTAATTTATCTGTAAAAAGAACTGAATACTGACTTACTTGTATGTATATGCGATGCCGCAGATTTTGAAATTTCAAATTAAACCTGCCAATTCGGGTTTATAGTTCTCGATATTAAAAAAAAAAAAAAAAGAAACTGAGCTGACGTAAGCCGTCCGCGAAATATCATCGCTTCTTTTAAAGAAATCGTGTTATTTAGTACGCACAGTTGTAATAGTATGCGCACGTCTATACACGTTGAACTTCGGAAGGAAGCAGATTTTTCATCGTGTACCCCAGTTAAGAAAGCAAAAATCCCCGACACTTTCTAAGAAAAACGCCGTTATACTTGTGTAAAAGAAAAAAATAAGTAGGGAACATGTGGTTAATGAGCTGGAATTTACAAGATAATTTTTTTTGCGGTAGCAGCTCGTGTATATGACGTGCATGTAAATTATTGCACCATTTCGGAGAAATACCTATTGTTTATTCCAATATATAATACTTAAAAATTGTAATATTTTCGTGACACTGAACTGCTTGTGTCGTAAATTTAAAAATAGCTTGCAACTTATAGCGTTACAGATTTTAAAACCTTTATCGGCTATACGTTCAACCGGTAAGATCTTATTTACAATTACTAGCAAAATTCGTGGGCTCTTCGCAGGCCATAGATCAAACTCTAACAAATACTTGAATATTAAAAAATTCTTTCCTGTTAGAATATCTTTCTTTTTATTAATAATCTTTCTCACTAAATACTTATTAGTATCACGCGAAACAATAGATTAAAACGCGTTCTAATATTTGAGGTAACAAAATGACGTTGAATCTATTGAAGCGAACATAATTCTTTCATAAATTTGAGTTACAATATTAATATATATATATAACAATATTCTAAACTTTGCCATTACGGAAATCAACTACTGTCAGGGCCACTGCCAAACTACTGAACAATTACGAAAAATGTCATTAAATATTACATATTCGTAATTTTACGTATATAAGCAATTTAGAATGTTCTTTTTCCAATTTCCAGCTCAACTAAAGGTTATATACTGTATAATCCACATCGATTTCCTGGAGTAAAGCTTTTAAAATCGTATCGCGTGAAAATAACGACGCCAATTAAAAAAAAACATAGATCAATAAATAAACTTAGATTATAAATATCACAAAATTCGCCTACAGCTGTGGTTGCAGCTTATTTTTTCGAAAAAAAAAAGAGAATAGTATTTGAGAAAGATCGTTATGTATGATGCAACCTAAGTGTTGGAAGATTCGCGATGATAACGATTGTCTGCAAAAACTAATCGATTTACGATGATACGATCTGCCTCAAATCCTTATCTTTTACTCTATGCTCTCAGCAGTGTACATGGAAACCTTGATGTTCTACCCGTAGCAATTTCACGTTTTATTACATCTGATTTTTAGAAGACTTTTGATACTTATAAGTTCTATCAGTTCTGACACTTTTTAATTCGATGATTGAAAGCTCAATCAAAGAATAATAAATTTATTGTGATTGAAACGTCACTAACAAATATAGACTTAAGACTCGAGTAATCGTTGCATTTATACGACTTGATGGAATCGTATAGGTTTTGAATAAGAAATTGGCCTTCATTTGAAATCTAATAATTTAATGTTACCGAGTTCACCTCATCTTAAAGCGAGAATTAATAATTTTTAAATTTGAGAAAGCTTTGATGAAATGTCAGTGCTACTATAGATTTATAATAATTAAGATTTATCAACATCTTCGTATTTTAAATTTATTATAGGTAGTAAAGTATATCAAGACGTTACGACAGATAAGTGCATTTTAGAAAAAGAATAGAATTTATATGTAACACTAGATTAGATTATCAATATTAATATTAAAACCAAGTTGAACAAATATTCGTAGATTATATTAAAAATTATTAAACTCTGGTACTTAATGAAGTATTTTAAAAACATTCTTTATTGCACTGAGGAAAATAGGTACTTGATGCAAGCAGAATCCACTTGAATAAAGAAGAAAATAATTTTGTCTGAGCACGTAAATTTTTTGTTCTTGAATGAAGAATAAAATCTGTTTCCTTCGATTCTATTTGACTGAATAACATTGCAATTTGATTGTCCAGGAATTATACTTTAATCTGCTATTTGATTAATCCTGTAAAAATTTAGCATATACTTGCTACAAGAAGAAACCCATTCGATTAAAATAGAAATTTTTTTAATCTGCAATTAAAGTATTTCTGAAAATATTTGGCATATACTGACAATAAGAAGAAATCCATTCGATGGGAATCAAAATCTATTATAAAAGATTCACTTATAGACTTCATTGAAAAAGCTTTATCATTTTTATCATTACATTAATTTATTCTTGATACAATTATATTCTTGCAGAATCCTCCAGTCGCAAAAGGATTTTTGCTTGCAATCAAATTCATCTTCTTCATTTCTACTTTATTCTTACAGTTAATTTAGAAAAAAGTCCTCTCGTATGAAACAACTTTTCTTTCGAGGAGTCAAAAAATAATAAGTTACGCAACTATAGTAAGTTGGTATAGTAAAAACTAATGCTAAAAAGAGTAAATTACCCCTTAACACATCAC
>UELV01178254.1:0-11476 GCA_900490015.1 Megastigmus stigmatizans | reverse complement strand
GGGGGGGGGCAAGAAAGCCACTCAGTGCATGCTATAAAATTCGATAATAAAAATCATATAAATATGACTAAAAGTCGGGAAAATAAAAACGTAGAGCAGCCTCACGTGAAAACACGGTTTAAATCTAACGAAAAGTTTAGAAATTATAGTAAAAATTTAAAAACGCAGATAAATCAATAAATTTAAACGAGGAAGCTGATCTCGATAAACTGTTATAACTATAAACGACCACTAATTCGAAAACTAGTAAAAGTCGTGAATAGTGAAGAAAAGATAAACGATAACAATTACGAAAGCGTAATAAACATTGCATCTATATTTGAAGATCCTCGACAGGAGCTGAGGTATGATATCGAGCCAGAAGGCATGAACGTGAGTCATACACTGTCCTGAAATTTCGATTGAAATTGAAGGCATAAAAGTAAACGCTTTAATAGATACAGGCAGTGAGATAACGTGCCTATCGGAAAATGTTTATTATAATAATTACGAAATTTTAAAGAATCGTCCAACTCTACTTGTAAGCGGTAAAATATTAAAAGGAGCCACAGGAGCAAAGTCAGCTCGGCTAAAAATTCAAAAGTTTTTAAAGACAAAATTCGGGAATTCGAGCAAGGCGATTATTTATGTTATAGTGCCAAAATTAATTAAAGAATGCATAATTGGCTACGATTTGCTGAAATCTTTGCAAATGCTTATCGATACTAGATTTAATGAGATAAACTTATTGATTAAAAATAATTATGAGAAAATTCCATATGTAGGCGTGTCAGTAAATTCAAATGAATACACCGCAATGCATATTGAATGGAATGAAAACTTTGATAATGAAGCATTCCAATTTAAATAAAATCGTGAAATAGAAGACGATAATTATGAAGAGTATGACAATTCGTGTAGAATATCAATAAAAGAGATTCACGATAAAGTCAACTCGATGAAAATATTAATATTAATCAAAAAATGGAAATTATTAAACTCATAGAAAAGTATAAAGAAGTATTTGAAAAAAGACCAGGATTATTAACTAGCTACACTCATTCTTTAAATTTAAAGGACGACAGTCCATTTTTTACAAAGCCGTATCCGATTCCTATCGCTTATAGGGACAAAGTTAAAAATGAAATTGATAAAATGTTAAAAATGGGTATAATAAGACGAACATCGAGTAATTATATCAATCCGATAGTTACTGTTAAAAAGAAAGACGGCTCAGTACGTTTATGTCTTGACGCGCGAAAGTTAAACGATCGGTTAATAAATGATTACGATGCGCCGCCGGGTGTCGAGGAAATTTTCGCGAGGTGCCAAAAGAATAAATATATGAGCACGCTAGATTTGACTATTAGCTATTGGCCAATACCACTCGCGGAAACGAGCAGAAAATACACTACATTTATGTGCGACAATCGCGTGTATGAATTTAACGTAGCGGCTTTCGGAATCAAAATAAGTTCCGCAGCTCTTATTCGGGGATTAGACAAGGCTATTCACGACTTAAACGATTTCCGCCTGTACGCTGATGATTTTCCTCTCCACTTTCCTTAATTTCTTTACAATTTTAGTAGATGTTATGAGCTTCCTTCTCTTCAACGTTGATGGCTCTGTAAATGATTTCTTGATTGCATTTATTGACGATTTATTCATAGTGTCAGAAACGTTTGAACAGCACTTAGATCATTAAGGCACTGTATTTGAAAAATTATTAAAAAATAATTTAAGATTAAATTTTAAAAAGTCAAATTTTGTACAAAATGAAGTCCATTTTCTGGGACATATTATTTCAGCAAACGGTTTAAAGCCAGAATCCGATAAAATAGTATCAATTAAAAATTTTAGTGCACCTAAAAATGTCAAGTAACTGTAAGCATTTCTAGGATTTGTGAATTTCTACACAAAGTTTGTAAAAAATTATTCAATGCACTTAGCTCCATTAATTAAGTTATTAAAGAAAAATACTAAATATAAATGGGAAGAAGAGCATCAAACGGCTTTTGAAAATATTAAGAAGCTATTTGATGAAAATTTAATATTGAGATTTGCGGATCCGAGCAAGCCATATGTTTTGACTACGGACGCGAGTGACCTTGCGATCGCGGCTGTATTATCGAAATTAAACGATCAAGGTGAGCAGGAAATAATTACTTTTATTAGCCGTACTTTGAAAGGCAGTGAAAGTAAGTATTTCACTACTGAAAAAGAAATACTTGCAATTGTTTGGGCTATTAAGCGATTAGATACTTATTTAAGGGGGAAAAAAAAGATTATCGTGCGCACAGACCACGAAGCATTAACGTTTCTAAAAAGCTATAAATTTAGCAATGCCCGCTTACAGCGATGGAATTTATCGTTGCAAGATTATGAGATCGAAGTAGAATATTTACCTGGCAAGAAAAATAATGTAGCAGACTACTTCAGTAGACCGCAAATTTGCGAAACGCCGCAAAATACAGATGCCGAAATAAACATAGCTACAATGCTAAGTATTTCGCCGGATAAGGAGTTGATCAAGACATTCAAAGATTTCGTTAAATTACAAATAGAAGATCCTTATATAAGTAAATTGAAAAAACGTCTAAGCTCTGGAGACGGGAAAATTAAAAAGCGTTTCGATATTATTAATGAATAAATTGGAAAAATAACTTTTGATAGATTCAAAGTAATTTTGCCTGAATGGATTGTTAAGCCTCTAATATTAAATTTACATAGTATGTACGGTCATGTCGGACCAAAAAAGATATATTGTATGATATCAGAGCGATTTTTTGCGCCAAAGTTACGCAAAACAATTTAAGATATACTAAACACATGTGATACTTGTCAGCGTACAAAACATTTAACTATTAAATACCAAGAATATATGCAGACAGTTCTAATAAATGAACCGCATGATTTATTATCAATTGATTTTTTTGGACCGTTGCCGATATCGACGGCAGGCTTTAAATATATTCTTACGACGATTGATGTTTTTTCAAAATTTGTTGTATTTTATGCTATAAAAAAGCGAATACGATCGCTGTAATTAATAAGATCTTTAAACATTACATAGACAATTATGGAAAACCAAAAGCGATTATTTCCGACCACGGAACGCAGTTTACTACTAAGGAGTGGATCGATAAATTGAAAAGCGAAAACATCAAACCAGTATTTTCATCTGTACGTCACCCGCAGAGTAACATTATCGAACGAGTGCATCGCGAGCTCGGCAGATTTTTTCGCACGATGGTTGGTGATAAACATACTAGCTGGGCACGGTATTTAAAATTAATCCAAACAATAATTAATGAGACATCATGAAACGACGGGATTTGTTCCAAGCGAAATATTTTTAAATCACAAACCAAAAAGGTTTTGGGAAAAATATTTAAAACTATCACCATTAAACGATGAAACCATAGAGCGAAAAATTTTCCTAACTCGCGAGGTGATGCATAAGAAATTGCAAAAGCGAGCGGATAGAAAAAACGCCAATAAGCAACATTTTACGTTTAAAATAAACGATAAAGTGCTTGTAAAAGCGCTAAATGTATCCGACGCAATCGAAAATAAAATAGCAAAATTTTTTGAAAATTTTCAAGGTCCTTATAGTGTAAAGGAAAAATTAAATGTAGATACGTATTTGATATACGACATAGATACGAAAAAAGAACGCGGAAAATTTCATATATCTAAACTAAAACCATTTTATTGTCACGAGAAGGATGAAAATAATATAAAGTTAGATTAAAACGACTTAAATATCATTCAATGTAGAATTAGAATTATCACTAAGCGTTCAAAATTGGCTTTTATAAACAATTCATGTAAATTATTAACTCGAACAAGATCGTCGTTGAAAAATATTAATAAGCGTTTTGTTTAATATTTGGAATTACCGAGAATACGTTATATTTTTGTTAAGATATATATAGTATATAGGTATACATTTGAAGTCGTATGTCGTGGCAGCACGAGCAAGTGCGCGAGAGTATGTGTGAGAGTGTCTAGTGTGGTGTGGCTGCGAATGGATGGAACGCGGTAAGAATCGAGCGGCCCGCGCTAAACGATAGAAGCACATGCATACAGTTTTCTTATTACAATTAAATATCAACTTATGATAAAATAATAGTTAAAACAATTTCTTTTAAAAACCCAATAATTCAACATGGTAGCAGAGCGTGGTAAGTAAAAAGTGGAAAACACGGCGACGTTAACGGATAAAAGTGAGTGCACAAAAGTGAGGTTAGAAGAGCACGCGGTGATTTACTTGTTTCCGAGTACGTAGGAACACTCGTAGACAAAGAAAAGAAAAATTATAAATAACAGTGAAACAAAAATTCAGTGAAAAGTTAAAACACGAGGTTAAGTGAACATGTGCTTTTTTTGGTTAATCATACGATCGGATGAACAGTGAAAGCAAATGAGTTGAATTTAAATGTTTAAAATAAATAAAAGTTTAACTAAAGAAGAAAACGAGAAAAGTAAAAATTTAATTGAAGAATTCAAGAGTCAGAAATTGAGTTTAGAAGATAGAAATTATCTAAGAAAAGTTTTTCTAAAGACTTTAAAAAGGGTTTTAATTTTGAAAACTGAAGTTGAGAAAAGTGCCAAAATAAAAGAAGAAATGGAGAAACACGAGATAAAAATACCAGTATTCGATGGTGAAGAATATGTTATGTGGAAAAGTCGCATCACATTGTACCTAAAATTGAAGAAGTGCCATGAAGTTATAGAAAGAAATAGACTTGCAACCGAAAACGAAGAAAATTGGAATGAAAAGGATTTATTAGCAATGAATTATATATACAGTGCGATTACGAACAAACAGATGGAGTTTATTAATGATAAAACGACGGCCTATGATGTAATGAAAGAGTTTGATAGTAGATATTTGAAAGAATCGACGGCACTACAAATAATCTGCAGGAATAAATTGGAAAAGATGAAATTAGATAACTACAGTGATTCAGCGACGTTATTAAGTGAGTTTGAAAAATCAGTGAATGAATTGAAAAGTGCGGGCGCACAGATCACAGAGAAAGAGAAATTGAATTATATGCTGAACACATTGCCGGATACATATAGTTACATAGGGGTTTTGATCGATGTCTTAAAACCGGAGGACCAAACGGTTGCTTACGTGAAAAATAAAATAGAGATTGCTGAAAATAAAAATAAAAGTGAACATGAAGAAAAGAAAACGAACGCATTTGCTGCGAAGAAGGAAGGCTGTTTTATGTGCGGAGACGTAGGCCATGTTGCCAGAGACTGTACCAAGAACAAAGGAGAGTACATTGCATGACGTGGGTCATCACGTGGTCGCGGCTACAGTAGAGGCAACGGCAACTATAGCAGAAACAGCGGAAATAGAGGCAGAGGCGGATTCAGACGAGCCACCGGCCGAGGCTTCAACACGACAAGTAGGGGAGATTTTCGGAGTCAACGTGGGCGAGGACGAGCAGCAGCAGCAATGCACGAGCAACGAGACGAAGGAACCAACGCGTGGATAGCAACTACAACAGCGCATACGGCGTGTAACAGCGAAGAAAATAAGATAAGTAATTGTGAGATAAATTGGTTATTAGATAGCGGATGTACGGATTATGTTATTAATAATGATAAATACTTTGAAAATTTCATTGATCTAAAAGAACCGGTGAATATATACTTAGGCGATAATAGATCGGTAAAAGCAACAAAAATTGGAAATGTTATAAGTTATTTCGAAGCGTTTGGGAAATTTAATGAAGTTGATATAAGAAATGTTTATTATTCTAAAGATATGAGCAATAATTTAATTATTTACGGAAAAATTACTGAGGACAATACTATTGTTTCAAAAGGGGATCAGTCTAAAATTTTTGATAAATTTGGGAAATTGACAACAGTTGTTTATAAAACAGAAAATAAAATTTATCCAATCAAAGGCTTTTTAAAACCTAAACAAAATCAAGTAAACAATATTGAATTAGCTAGTGAAATGAGTCAAAAGGAAAAATGGCATAGAATATTAGGTCGTGTAAATTTTGGTTATTTAAATACTTTGTGTAAAGATCATCTAGTGATCGGAATTCCGAATGAAATTTAATCAGAGTTTATGAAATGTAAAACATGCGTAGAAAACAAAATGCATAACTTGCCATTTAATAATAATCGAACTAGAGCCAAAGAAATATTAGAAATTATACACTCTGATGTGTGTGGTCCTTTCCAAACAGTAGGTTTGAATAATGAAAAATATTTTGTTTCGTTTATCGATGATTATAGCAAAATAGCTAGAGTTTATTGTATTAAGTCTAAAGACGAAGTATATGATTGTTTAGTTCGATTTGTAAATGAAAGTGAAAATTTAACGGAAAAAAGGGTAAAGAAAATAAGATATGATGATGCACTAGAATATGTAAAAGGTCAATTTTATAGATTTACTAAAAAAAGAGGGATAATAATGGATAATTTCCCAGCATATGTACACGAATTAAATGGGACAGCGGAAAGATTTAATAGAACTATAATGGATATGGCGCGTTGTCTATTAGCTGAGGTATAGGTAGATAAAAAATATTGGCCAGAAATAGTATGCGTGGAAACCTACTTGAAAAATCGCACGTTAGCCAACACTGTAGAAAAGAAGACGCCCTATGAAATATTCTTTGGAAAAAAAACCTAATGCTGAGAATCTACGGTTATATGGGAGTAAAGTTTTTGTGAGAAAACCGGAACAAAATAGAGTGTCTAAATGGGATAAAAAGGCAGAAATGGGAATATTGTTAGGTTACGCTGAAGTTGGTTATAGAATTTTAATTAATAATAAAATAATCGGTGCTAGGCATGTAGAATTCGTAGAAAAGGATATTAAATATATTGGCCTCGATGATGAAATTCCTGATAAAACAAATAATGATAATGTTAGTAATGATATGTTGGAAAGTAGCTCAGAAAGTAATGATGAGAGTGAACAAACTGATTTAAACAAAAAGGGAAATAAAATTAAAAATAAAAATCTAGAAATTCAAAGAAAATCTGCACGCAATAAGAAAAGCCCAACGAGATTTCCAGAAAGAGAAAATGGTACTAGTGTGTACGCGAATTTTTGTAAAATTGATACTCCGTCTACTTTTGAGAAGGCGATTTATTGCGATGGAAATAAATATTGGAAAGAGGCTATGGATATAGAAATAGAATGCTTAGATAAAAATGAAACTTGGGTATTAGTCGAAAATGTTGAAAACAAAGACGTGTTAGATGTAAAATAGATATATACGAAAAAAACAGGTAATAGGTATAAAGCCAGATTAGTAATAAGAGGTTTTCAGCAACGCAACGTGATTGACGATATATACTCTCCAGTAACAAGTAATGAAACTGTAAAATTTTTATTTGCTTTTTGTTGTCAAAATGATTTATAATAATTATTGAACAAATGGATGTAGAAACTGGATTCTTAAATGGAAAAATAAGCACTGAAGTATATATTAGTCAACCACAAGGTTACGAAGATGGGACAAACAGAGTTTGTAAATTGATAAAATGAATGTACGGTTTAAGCGAAAGTCCCAGGGACTGGTATGAATGCTTTGATGAGTATGTTAAAAGAATAGGCTTCCAGAAAAGTAACGTAGATTTATGTTTATACGTTCATGGAAAAGGTGATATTACGGTTTATTTAGTAAATTATGTTGACGATGTATTATTGTGTAGTAAAAACAGAAAGAAAATACAAAAAATAAAAAATTTGTTATCTGAAAGATTTAGTATGAAAGATATGGGTGAAATAAAAGAATACCTAGGAATTAGAGTAGAGTATGATTACGCGAACGGTAAAATGGAATTAAGTCAAACGGGGTATATTGAAGCACTAGCAGATAAATATAATATTCACGAGAGTAAATTGTATAAGACACCTATGGAAACCAAGTTAAAGATAGAAAAGTCCGATACATGCGAGAAAAACAATTTGTACAGAAACTTAATGGGTGCAATGTTATACATTAGTTCAAATACGCGACCAGATGTAAGCTACAGCGTTAATTACTTAAGTCGGTTTCAAAATTGTTATACTGCAACACACTTTAATTATGCTTTGCGGATATTAAAATATTTGTATTTAACTAAAGATCTAAAATTGTGTTATAATAAAAATGAGAATGTTGAAATCATGGATTGTTATGTAGACACGGATTGGGCCGGAGATATTAACGATAGAAAATCCACTACTGGTTATATGATAAGATTATATGGTAATGTAATTTTTTGGAAATATAGGAAACATAAAAGTGTAACTAAAGCTTCGACGTACGCAGAACATGTAGCGTTATCGGAAGCAGTGAGTGAAGTAAAATATATGAGTGAGTTGATGAAAACATTTAAAATAAGAATGAATGTGCCAATAAACATTTATGAAGATAACTCTGGTGCGATCGAAATAGCGAAATACGGTAATTTTACTAAAAATTCAAAACATGTTGATATTCACTATCACTATGTAAATGAATGTGTGAAAGAAAAATTAATTAAGGTTATTAAAGTATTATAGATTCAGAAGAAAATATAGCGGATATATTAACCAAAGCTTTGTGCAAAGAAAAATTTGAAAGATTCAGAGACTTGAGGAATGTAAAATAAATGAATAAAAGAAAAAAACGATGCAACATAAATGTAAGGAGGCATGTTAATATATATATAGTATGTAGGTATACATTTGAAGTTGTATATTGTGGCAGTATGAGCAAGTGCGCGAGAGTATGTGTGAGAGTGTGTAGTGTGGTGTGGCAGCGAATGGATGGAACGCGGTAAGAATCCGGCGGCCCGCGCTAGACGATAGAAGCACATGTATACAGTTTTCTTATTACAATTAAATATCAACTTATGATAAAATAATAGTTAAAACAATTTTTTTAAAACCCAATAATTCAACACATATAAAGGAAGCGACGCTCATCGTGCGACTAGTTAAAATTAATCCTCTTACTAGCCCACGCCAATGCACTAGCAAAAACTACGGCAAAATATCCAATCACTTATGAAGAGGTAAAATCTTTCACCCTGCATGCAGGAATTCTCGGCAACACAATCGATAATGCTATTCTCGGACAACTTCCGAAAAGAATAATTATAGGTTTTGTTGACAACAAAGCCTTTAACGGCAATAGAGGTCTTAATCCATTCAACTTTCAACATTTCTCAATTAAACACCTGTCGCTTAACGTCGATGGTATGCGAATACCCAATAGACCATTGCAGCCGCGTTTTACAGGTAATTCCGAACTCTATGTAGACGCGTTTCATACGCTATTCTCTAGTATAGGTATACATTTTCTCAATGAGGGTATTGCTATCAGCCAGTACAACTCATTCAAGAGGGTATTTTCTTACCGCGTTTGATCTAACACCCTTTCTATACGATAACGTGCTGGAAATCGATTCAACTGGACAGATCGTAACGGATTTTAACGCTTAGGCAGTGAGTGGGGGTAAGAGTATAAGTTGACGAGACGTAGTCGATGGAGCATCAGTATCACTCGCACTTTTGACCAGTAGCCAGTAGCAGCATCAGTAGCATCAGCAGCGACAGTAGCGCCATCATCATGGATTACGCAATAGAGATTCAGAGTCTCAGAGTAGTTTTTACTTTAGATATTATTATACCATATAAAAAAATTTCGATCCAATCTGAGCGTCAATTATTTTGTAATACTTAATTGAATACGTCAAAAATGCATTGTTCCATAAGAGCCCATGTTAAAAAGTGAAATACGGTTTTTAGAAGTACAAACGATATTTTTGGGGCTTGAATAATTTTTTTTAAACAGGTCGTTTCTACACACTCACTCGTCGGCATGCATGTCTACCGAGCTGGACATATTCACGCTCCCGGCAACGCAGACATCGAGAGAGAGAGCAGCGCTTATTTAAATTACAAACCTGTGTCGTCTCTCAGCGAGGAAGGCAACGCGCCCTTGGAGTTTGTAGTGCCGAGCGCGAGTGAAAATCCAGGCGAAAATTACTCCCTTTGATACAGACGTTAAAAATACTTAAGTTGCACCAATCAACAATTTTCTTCACTCAATGTTCAATCAGAATGAGGTTTTTTTTTTCAATCAAAACTTGTTTCTCCACCGGATAACGCGTACCACTACAGAGCATATATCGAATCGATTCTCAATTACTCACCCGCGACTAAAGACTCGCATTTGACCGCGAACTTATGGTACAACGATACAGATGATGCCTTCGATGCGCCTCCAAATGCTGCAGCACCGCAACCAGCCAATTTAGGCGCGGTAAAACGACGCTATTTTTCGGAAGATGGAAAAACATTCAACATGAATGGGCATCTGCACTGCAATGTGTTTAATAAAGATAAAATGGTAATCAACGGTGTAGAAATGAGAGTTAGACTGGTCAGAAGCAAAGACGCGTTTTGCTTAATGGATGCATCGGTTAATGGTAGATTTAAAGTACATATTGTTAAGATATATATAGTATATATAATAGGTATACATTTGAAGTTGTGCGTCGTGGCAGCACGAGCAAGTGCGCGAGAGTATGTGTGAGAGTGTGTAGTGTGGTGTGGCTGCGAATGGATGGAACGTGGTAAGAATCCGGCGGCCCGCGCTAGACAATAGAAGCACATGTATACAGTTTTCTTATTACAATTAAATGTCAACTTATGCTAAAATAATAATTAAAATAATTTTTTTAAAACCCAATAATTCAATATGGTTGCAGAACGTGGTTAGTAAAAAGTGGAAAACACGGCGATGTTAACGGATAAAAGTGAGTGCACAAAAGTGAGGTTAGAAGGGCACGCGGTGATTTCTAATGAAATTAATCTATCCATTCCGAGTTACGGTAAGGTTTGGGTGATTTACTTGTTTCCGAGTACGTAGGAACACTCGTAGACAAAAAAAAGAAAAATTATAAATAACAGTGAAACAAAAATTCAGAGAAAAGTTAAAACACGAGGATAAGTGAACATGTGCTTTTTTTTGGTTAATCATACGATCGGATGAACAGTGAAAGCAAATGAGTTGATTTTAAATGTTTAAAATAAATAAAAGTTTAACTAAAGAAGAAAACGAAATAAGTGAAAATTTAATTGAAGAATTCAAGAGTCTGAAATTGAGTTTAGAAGATAGAAATTATCTAAGAAAAGTTTTTCTAAAGACTTTAAAAAGGGTTTTAATTTTGAAAACTAAAGAGAAAAATGCCAAAATAAAAGAAGAATTGGAGAAACACGAGATAAAAATACCAGTATTGGATGGTGAAGAATATGTTATGTGGAAAAGGCGCATCACATTGTACCTAAAATTGAAGAAGTGCCATGAAGTTATAGAAAGAAATAGACTTGCAACCGAAAACGAAGAAGATTGGAATGAAAAGGATTTATTAGCAATGAATTATATATACAGTGCGATTACGAACAAACAGATGGAGTTTATTAATGATAAAACGACGGCCTATGATGTAATGAAAGAGTTTGATAGTAGAT
>UELV01178252.1:43525-67858 GCA_900490015.1 Megastigmus stigmatizans | reverse complement strand
CTGAAAAATTGCTTATTAAATTTTGAGCTGTTTGGATTTTGCGAAATATGGCCATTTTGAAGAGGTTAAAAATATTTTACAATCATGAAAAAAAATTTCTCGTAATATTTGAACATCGATTGCACTTTTTTGCAGTATTTTGAATTATTGTCATTGCATTTTCCTTATGAAAAAAATTCATAAAGTTGAAAATTTCCAAAGTTTTTAACTTTTTTTCATGAAAAACACGCCATATTTTTTGCAGGAGTATTTTAACAAAAAATCGGTATCACCATTCGAAAGAACAGCTCAAAATACGTCGGATATGATCTTTTTCAAATTTTTTTGAAACCTTTTTTTATTTGTAAAAAAGCCTTGAAAAAGATGTTAAAAATTCGGGGTCTTGGTCGTTAATGGGTTAAAAATGGAATCGCTTTCAGTGACTTGTTTTACCGATTCACGCGACAAAATCTTTTTCCGTCAAATACTTATCGGAATTCTTAAATAAAGAAATAATACAATAATTGAAAAAAGGGATTGAAATGAAATTTTACAGCCAAGCAATTTTAGTTTTATAATCACAACTTTGAGTTGCAAGCGAGCAAGACCTATTTGAAGATAAGACGCCTTCAAATCTCAACTCTTTAACCAATTGCGGAGCATAATACACGGAACACATCTATAGGACTTAGCATACGATGTCGTACGTGAGCTACTCTGCTCGAGACTCCGAGCTGCTTCTTAATAAGCGAAAAACACGTCTCGGAATCTCTGACTGCATGGGGCTTTCGAAAGTGAGCATTCACGCTTCGACGATCTGGAGGCCCAACTTATACATGCGCGGTCCAAGTAAACATCTTACCTGCATCGTGTATAAGTGCACAGCGAGGCTCTTTTCCCCCCGTCGACGCGATTTAGCCTTTTTGCCGCTTTATATCGAGATTGCGAATTTGATTAGAGAGACGGAAACGATTGTATCGCATATATTATGGGCGATTCTCGGCGACTCTGCAGCTGCTGCTGCTGCTACTCGTTGAACTAACTAAACTCGATGTTTAGAGGAGATTTCGTACAAGTAGAAAGTAAACATATACATATATATGATATAAATTATATATATATATCTTCTTTTTCTGCACGGGCATTAGATGTGGAAGAAGGCCGAGTTACGAGAGGAACGAAGAGTCGAGTGAAAATGCGTCTGATATCCCACGCTGTCTGTTAATGAGTCTGTAAAGTGAAGCCAAACTACCCTTGTTTATGTCGTAGCCAGAATTTCTCCCGGTTTTTCGTTGTGACCAGGTTTCTTCGCTTTCTAAAAATATTGCGCCTCCGAATCGATTCTTATTCTCAAAACGTGGGCACCGTCATAAAATAATGTAAATTGTAACTGTTGAAGGAATATTTCCATTGCATTTATGCGGAGAAGTTATACGCCGAAGTGACAGCTAATAGAATTGTGCAGGCGTTTAAAAATATAAAAACGATCAATATGAGTTTTTTTTAAAGATCCAAATATATGTTGTTTTTTTTATCAATTTATCACACCGCAAGTTTCCTGGTCGATAAATACAATATCATTTTCATCGTACCCTTTGTTTTATTTTTACAACGAATGTATATTAAGGATTTGATTTTAAAATAATAATCGAAACTTACAATAGTGGCATGAAACAGTTTTTCTGATATTTTACAGTTATAACTCGTTATGAATAATTCTAGCGCTTTCGAGAAAAGCTTCGTCGTTCAATTCCAATTCTATTTTCATACTTTCAATTCCCCGAGTAATGCAGAGTGCAGGCATCCCTTTTTATTCGCGTAACTACGACAAATATGAAAATGTCACCAAAGCGCTCGCGGCCTTACGTAAAAGACGTCAGAAGTCTTTGATAACCTTGTTGGAAAGAAGTAATTAGCCAAAAGCCGCTCGCTTACGTAGCGGAAAAGAATCAGCCAGTGTCCCAAAAGATTCCGAATCCTCCATTTCCACTATCCGCACCCATCCCAAATAATACCCAGGCTCGAAAATCCTCCGCGACGAAAGTAGGACTCGGTTCGCCGAGATAGCGCGGAGGGAAAAAGTTCCAAAGCAGTTTGAAGACTCTGGGGTGCGCGACATCTCGCGCGCAGGGAAAAAAATAGAAAGAAAGAAAGAAGCAGACAGATAAGATGTAAAAGGGACTTGGCGAAAAAAAGTAGAAGAAGAGTATATGGGAAAAACGGTACTTTCCTTCTCGCGTGTCGTCGCCGTGGAGCGTCGGAAAAATAGCGGAATTCAATTACGCCACGGGAGAGCAGCAGAAGGTGAACTTCCGGTTACTGCAACAGCAGAGAAAGAGAGAGAGAGAGAGAGAGAGAGAGAGAGGAAAAGCGCCCAGGGGGTGGAAAACACATAATTGGGTGGGGCGGCCGCTTTTGAATCGATCCGCGGTGCACAGCTGATACGCCAGCGGTTCTCAGCTCTCGCTCTCTCTCTCTCTCTCTCTCTCTCTCTTACTCTTCCTTCTCTCGAGACGCTTTTCTTGGCCTCCCACCCACCCCCACCGACACCTTTTTCCCAACGTCGAAACTCGTTACGTGAGCCTCTCTTTTTTCTTCCTCCTCCTTGCTTCTTTTGTTCCGGTTCCAAGTTTCCTTTAGGAATCTCTCCTGTGCTTCTTTTTTCAGCCTCGCGGGGGTTATTGCGGGGAATCTTCTTTATGGACGATGGTGGATGTTTTGTCGTGGGACGTCGCGGGGTTTGTAATGTTCCCTGTCTCCGCGTCTCGGTTCTGCCGAGGTTTCCTTTCGCCGTTGAAGATAAATTCAATTCAATTTGTTTTCAAATACCGATGTAAGCTAATTTGCGAGGGAGAAGTATATTTATACGAGCTTCAGCAGTCATAAATAAACATGGAAATTATTACGACTTTTGTACTTTGCAAAAGGTTTAAAAATAATTATTCTACATAAACGGGAGATTCATTGAAAAATATTCCATTGTGATTCGAGGTTGTTTATTTAAATTATATATTATACATTTACTGACTCTCATAGTCTATTTTAATATTGCTTTTACATCACAAATCATTTTAATAAAATCAATTTAATGCTACTATTGATTGAAACAAAGCTTATACAAACAATATTATTAATTAGCAATTGCATATAATACTGGGACATTTGATATCGAAACACAAAGGCAAATGTGCGCAGTGTACTTTAAGTTTGAATAATAGAATTTCACGTGGAAATAATGAGGGTAAATAATGCATCGCATAATCAGCGAGCGCCAAAACTGAAAGTCATTAAATTCGATTTAATTAATTCATTGTCACGTTAAAAATAATTTCATGAAAGCTCGACGATGTATATAAACGAAAATTCGCAAACTTATTTAAGGTAAAGAGAATATTCTTTGTAATATGGTACAGCCAGAAAAAAGATAACCTCGCAAGAATAACTCGTTAATTCATAACTTCTCGTTCTGGCTTCGGTACAGTCCTCATTCAAAAAGTCTAAGCTCGCGCATCAGCTCTAAACAGGCGAGCCAACGACAGTCAAAACTCAAAATCCCAACTACGCCATTTTGCAGTATAATAGGAGCATGGAAATCCCAGCAGTATAAACCCCAAGAAAATCGCATCCGGAAATTGGTGTTTCTCCATTACACGCTCGTTCGCTGCATTCTCTCTCTCCCCCTCTCTGTCTTGCTCTTGCTCTCTGGCCAATTTCACCAGAGAGAAAGAGCGAGAGAGAGAGAGAGAGAGAGAGAGAGAGAGAGAGTCGCTGCGAGAGAAGCATAATAATTTCGGGGCAAAAGGGGGCGGCTCTGTGTGCAGCTATACACACTGGAATCCAGTTAAACGAATTTCCCCTCTCGCTCCTTGCTTAAATAAGTAAAATCATTTTCATGTGGACCAGTGGAGAGAGAGAGAGAGAGAGAGAGAGAGGGGGGGGAGTCTGGGTTCGGGGTTTACACACGTATATAGAAGGCGAAAGACGTCTTACCGTTGTTGCGCAGGATGGAGCCGGGGCTGGCGGCCTCCAGGGGACTGCTCGGTTCCTCGGTGCTCGGCTCCCTCTTCACGCTGCAAAATCGAAAAATTCATTATACATTCGCCCGGCTTGCTGTACCGCGCACTTTATGAGGGGTGGGGCTGAGTTTAGAGTTCAGTGGGTTCGATGCAGTCTTTAAAAGGCTAAAGTGCGGAACTTTGTTCGGGTTAATTCGTTTTGTGCGCGACCTTTGCTTTTACGTGAATTTCAAGCCACATGGATTATGCATGTTTTTTGAGTATCGAATGTCAGAGTTGTATTGTGACGGCAGAAGTGAAATGCAATGTTTTCAGAGAAGGTAAATTGTTGCTCTGCAGATATTTATTTGAACGATTTTATATTTTTGTTACTCCGACAGAGGCTTTATACATTTATTTTTATTGAAAGTATCGCGCGGCTTATTTTATTACATTTTAAATGTGTTATTTTTTTAGGAATGACTCTCTCGTAATAGTTATAATAAATCTTTTGTTTCAAAGGTTTTTAAATGTACTCGTAAAATTTGAAATTATTAATCCAATATTTTTAACGAAATTTTCATAAATTTTAAATCCAAAAATATAATTCACCTATAGCACGTACACCCCGTTAAAACATACTGTATTTATGACGAAAGAAATTGCATACGAATTTTTTTACACAGCCCATGGGTACGAAGCACATTTGTTTCGTGATGTGTATAGTTAAGCGAAACTATACATTCAACGCCAGAAAGTTTTTGTACAAAGCGCATGTACCAGTTTCCGGGTTGTTCAAATAAAATCCAAACTTCACGCAAAAATTGTGTTTGCAATGCTCTATATTTATCTCTGCGTCTAATCAAAACTAAGCCCAAGTTTTCGCTCAAAATAGATTGAATTCTTAACCGTATCCACACATTCATACAAAGCAAAATAAAGTTTTATACTAAAATGAAGCGAGCACGCACTGCATTTTTTTTTCAAAAAAAAAGAAAAAAAAAAGGGCACTTCTGAGGATAAACCCATCAAGTTTCAGGAACATAAAAGGGGGTTTCAGAAGCAATTTGAGCAACTCGAGCGGCATAAAAAGCAAAGCACATAAAGACGCGCGCAGCTCTCTACGTGACTAGGAATACCTGCGCTCGGATCAAAGAATTGTATAAAAAAAACGAGAGTAAACTAAGCCAAGTTATTATTGCACAAACGCAACTTTCCGCATCAGGATATGATAATAATATTACGCGACTTAGTCTACCTATTCCTTTAATTAAAAACTCAAGGCAGCGTAAATAATAGTTTGCTTATTTGCCTGGCTTTGTCATTTTTCGGGGATGAGGCAAGTTATACACTCGCGCTACCCCGGGAATTCCGATGAGATCTCGACCGAGAGCGCGACTCTCGAGTTTACGCTGCTGACGCTGTCGCTGCTTTTAATGCAATGCAATAAGGGGTTGACCCAGTTTTAACTGTAATTTTCACGGTGTACACAGACATACTCTCTCTCTCTCTCTCTCTCTCTCTCTCTCTGTGTCTCTTGTACGAAGGTCAATCGAGACAAAAAGCTCCTGGATGCAAGAGAGGCACAGCACTGCTTTAACAGTCGAGCTCCCCCCCCTTCCCCGCGACGTTCCTCCCTGTTATTTTACTAATATACCTTAAGAGCAGGCTTTTAACAATTTTTGTTAATTAAGCAGCCCTGAGCACGACTCTCTCTCTCTCTCTCTCTCTCTCTTTCTCTCTTTTTTAATGGCGAATTCATCGGAGTAATTTTTTAATGTTTGTAAATGGCTATGTTCGATCGAGGCACTTCGAGAGATTTTTGAAATTTTAATAATTAGGAATAATATTCGAAATTTGAGCCGGAGAATTTAAAAATTAAGACGAAAACGGTTATAATCCGACATGGCATTTTTGTGGTTTACTCTTTTTATGCAGTACATTATAGCAGGTTGCGGTAAAAATTCGAGAGTCGTTCCATACATCATCGTTTGTTCAATTTTTTTACATAATCATGACAATTTATGGTGACAGTATATGATATTTTTCTAAGCTTTTATCGTGTGATCTATTCGAATGTATATAAATATACATTTTGCTCTAATTACGACTTCAGTTATACGAATCGATAAAAAATACAAAGTAATTCAATCCTGCCATTACAGTTATCGCAAAGCTTTCGACAAACTCGATATTTTGTTTTTGAATTAAGATAAAATGTCATTACACAATTGACATAGCACGCGCATATACACGCATTTATCCGAATATACATAATGCAAATGCATACATGCGTTAATTAAAGCAGGAACATATCGGGGTTGTAATTTTGTTCGGTTAATGGTGAACGAGAGATAATGATAAAATAAAAGTTTGACATTAATTCGGAGTCCATTACTAACGAGTAATTATTGAAGTGTAATATGCGAAAGAACGAAGAGAGGAAAATAATGTCGCTTTTCCATCGTTTATATGCGTACACCCCGATCAATAAGCCAGTGCACAATTCGTATTTTCGGTGCAATGATCCCGACAATTATTATCGAAAAACTCCTCGGTTATATTTACGTGTATACGCTGACTAATTAAAACTTTTCGGATAAAATCAATACTGACGGAATTGAAATATTAATTTTAGAATCGTCTACGTTTATAGCGGTATAAATTGATATTTTCACGAAATCTGTTGTCATGATTTGGTGAATATGTTACAAAATTAGCTCGTATTCTAAATGAAGTAAATAAACACATTGATGATGAATTTAATTAACATTGCTATTGCATTGTTATATTGTAATTGATATAATCAGAATTAAAAGTAAATAATGTGTTGTTTAGACTGTATCGATTTTAATAATTAATTTTGTATTTCCACTAGTACAATAAATAAAAGGAAAAAAAAACTCGACTCTTATTTCAAGACCGTATCAGGGCGTCGGAGGTTTTGGAACCGATTTTCTTTTCACGATATTCCAAGTACCGATGTCGGAAAATAAACGAGCGCCGAAATCTCTCTTAACGAAAATGAAGAAAAAAGAAGAACGAGCGATAAAGCAGCTTAAATAATGGGGTAAGCTTCAACACGAATACACATCTTATCGAAAAAGAGAAAAACGTTCCCACCCCACCGTGAGCGCGAGTAGTCAACTTTTTTTCTCTCCATATCGATTGCATCTCTCTTAACGAAATCTGTCTAGCGCCGCGCGACACACGATAACGGAATTGATTCCGTGTCACTCTGAATAGACACGTCCAACTTTGGATTTTGAGACGTTATATTATCTGTCTTATCGAGTATACCAGCGTTATCGCTCGCGCGAGCTTTCAAGAGCGTCGCGCGTTGCGAGGGGAAGCAAAAGAGTAAGTCGAGGATTTTCATTATATTTCCATAGACTCATCGATGATTAATCGGGAGGAGTGGGACTAAAATTACCTTATCTGGGTCGTCAAACGGCGAATTAGCGATCGAACTACCCTGCAATATTTACAAAGGATTCTCGTGTCGGCTATTTTTGCGTTTATACCAAGCGTTATCGTCGCTGGAATTAAGAAAGAGTTCGTATAGTATGTGAATTCGACGTAGTAAGAGACATATTATGTTTGGGTATGATTTTGTTTCAATTATTCGTTGCGTTTTTATAATTTGTTCTTTTGTAAAAACTGAATTGACGCAGAGTTGAATTTTTAAGATTCAGAATCCCTTACTTTTTTATATTCGTGCACAGTCAATTATATTATCTTGAAATTTACTGAAAATAAAAATGTCATGATCGTGAATATGTACAAGCACAAAAACTTATACCGGTGCTTTATTTAATAATTGTGTTAATAATTTCGCAAACACTTGTAATATAATAAAATCATCAAGAAAATTTACATACACTAGAAAGAACGAGTGACAGTAATTTTATGAGACCTTTGTGCATTAACCCTGGCATAAAACCAATTCAAAGCAATAATAAAAGAAAATTTCCAATTCAGCATCGTATTAACTGCCGCATATAACCATCCCAGCAAATCCCCACTCATAAAAATAAGACATAACATTTTCTGCAGAAACTACAATCCACCGAGCGAAAGAGAGTCGAGGTAAGTATATCGCAAAAAACTGAAGCTTCCTGCTCGTCTAGCAGCAGCAGAATCTCTCGCTCTCTCTATAAGCCTGTATATGCATTCGCTCTACTCGCGGTATAGGCATCGGTTGCGAAAGATACACCCGCTCTCTTTTTCTATCTCTCTCCAGAGAAATCAAACGTCCCTATGCTATACGGCGTTGCCTCTCTCTCTCTCTCTCTCTCTATCGCAGTTGTCTGCCTGTGTACGCGCGGCTTACATTTTTAATCGGTAGAATGGAAAACAAGGCTTTGGACCCACGAGAAGTGCGGCTCTGGTGCGCGGCGCAGGACGACGATCTCTTCTTCACTCGGTGCGCACTTAAAATTTCAATTATTTAAAGGGACGATTCGAGCTTTGCCTTCGCTTTCTGTGTGTGCACGCACCTGTGTGTATGTGTGTGTGAGTATTTTCTTTTTTGCGTTTGCTACGGGGCTTTGCGCGCGCTTTTCCGTGCTGGACGATTTCGTCTTTTTTATTTAAATGCGCCACTTTTCCCTGCCGTCGAGGCTTGATGCACAATTTTCGAGGGAAAATTTTCACATTACGAAGGGAGCTGCGCCTTTTTCCGAGGAGTCCAGCTTAGCTATATGAATGTTGTTTTTTGGAATGTATTATGTAAGCATCGTATACGCGCTTACAGTGTATACATGTTTAAAATGGACCTGTTTCCTTTTTTTATCGCGTTAGCAGAGGGCATTTTGAAAATAAAAAGTTTAATTTTATCAAGATTCAATATTTTTCTTTCTCATTAGAAATATTACACGCTAAATTATTTAGAGTGAAAATCCACTCTATAGTTGCATTTATTTTCTTTTAGAGTGAAAAGTAACTCTTACAGAGTGAAAAAATCTATCTAAAAATTGAAGTGAACAATATCACTCTAGTATTAGAGTGTTAAATAGTAAGCTTAAAATTCACTCTAATTCACTCTAATGGTAGAGTGCGTATAGGTACGAACAATACACGTGTCAAATAATGGAAAAAATTGTCAATTTGCCAGCTGTAAGTATCTCATTATTAATATATTTATTAATAGAAGCAGTTTTTCAATGTGAATATTATTATAGTAAAAAGAAAATCTGTATATATTCTTAGATTTGTAATGTAAAGATATTCTAACCTCGAAATTTTTCTTATTTCACTTTTAAATAGAGTACAATCAACTCTTACATTGAGTGATTTTTTCTACTGATACAAAAACTTTAGTTTTAGAGTGAATAAATAACTCTTAATAGAGTTAATCACTTTCACTGAAGCTAAGAGTGGATTTTCACTCTAAAAGAGTGGTTTTCCACTCCAAGAGATTTAGCGTGTACGATTGTTATACGATAAGCTTTGCTAATTATAGTGGTAAGTGCAGTATAAATATCGTTTATTATAACTTATACAGTTCTTTTAAGATTGACAATAATTAATGGTTAGATAATCTCATGGTAGAAGTGTATGATACTTGAAATTATCGCTGATTATGAAATAGTTTGATAAACACCCCCTTTAACTCGGATAATGACTAATCAGCTGATTATAGTCAGATTTTTAAGCATCGTTAAAATACAACTGTGTAACTCTTATTTTGGGCCGTATACATTATTTATACACACAAAGATATATTTTAATTTATTTTATTATTATCTAACGTAATCTTATTATCTAATATTATTCTTATTCCCCTTTAAATATAAGTGATTAGAATTATACTAGAAATGACTTGAAGAAAATCAAATTTTAATGGTCGAAAGACTTGAAAAATACTTGCAATTAAAAATAAAATTATTAATTTATAAGAAAAGGGGTAATTTTAATTGGCATATAAATATGTACCTAGCCGTTTGAAAAACTACACATTGCAGTGCTACATTTAATTTTTTATTATGCATCTACATATTAAAGAAAACTTTGCATGATTCTTTTAATTCATATTTTGGTAGCTTGTGCTAAAAATATCAAATTTGAATTACTTATTTTTATTTAAGACGAAATTTTAATAAATACGGTGGATATAATCATATTCAATTAATAAAATTATATAGATTAATTAAAATACATCCTAATTATTTTTTAATACTCTATATGGCAGATAAAAGAAATTAATTTTTTTATACCATGCAAGTCCTTTATTCAGTAAGCTTTATAAGTAAGGCTTTGTTCTCAATAAATATAATATTTGTATTTCTCAGAGGAACTTCAAAAACATATTATAGGTATTACAGGGTAAAAACGCGAAAAATATTATCTTTGAAGTTATACAACTTTTTTGTATACTTATTATAGTTCTTCAAAAAATATATGGTATGTATATTGAAAATATAAATAATGATGAGATTAATTGAAAACTTAATTGCCTTATTAATTTAGTATAATTGCTAGATTTTATCTAAAAAGTATTTATTATTTCAACTAGAATTAAAGGAAATCTTCAAAGATTTTTCTTTATTTTATTAATTTCTCATTCCTGTTTGCTAACGTTCTTTCAAAAAATTAAAGGTTGGGCATAAAGCAAACCATAATCCTCCTTTTTTAAGTAATCAAAGCAAGAAGTACCATACTAGTCTCAAAAGAATGCCAACTTAATCGAAAAAAGGAAATTAATCGAATCATATTTATTTTAAAGCTTCCCATAATTTAAAATTTTCGTACGTTTACTCAAAAAAGTATATTTGTATTCCAATTTAATAAATTCTTAACCTTTAGACTGCCGGAAAGTCTAAATATAGAAGCTATGGGTGATCGGAGCTTTGCATAGGTTATATATGAGATATAAGTAAGCACATTTGGAGACTTTCTAAGGGGATTAAAGCTCATCGAATCCCGACAGTCTAAAGGTTAAATTAAGCAAACCAGTAATATTTATGTAAACGTTATTTGGCTATTCTATATTAGGAAAACAAAGGGATATTTTTACAATAATACTACTATTGAAAACAAATGAATTTTTCATAATATTTTAATTAAGTATTATTTATGTACAGAGCGAAGTCGAACACTATGTACAATAATTTCGCTTTAATGTTTCATAAAAGAAGTTTACAAAACTTCATAAGATAGCATCATAATTATCTGCACGTATTCGATAATATACCTGTTTATCAATATAATCGACATGTATTCATTAAAAGATTGTTCATTTCGGTTTTGGTTCGTACTAAACTAAAGGTTTAAAAAAAACCAATATCGGAAAGTAATAAAGCACGACCTAATTTGACATTTTAAATAATGAAACATCAGGTATCTAGGGTCAGTGCACGAATGCCAGATTCAATATTTATTGTTATAGTTATAAATTTTAAATATGAAATGATTGATTTTTTATTAAACGTTTTTGTGCAAAAATATACGCATTAGACAAAAAATATACCTTATTATTTTACAAGCTCGCTTAAAATGTGCGATTGCAAAAGCAGGGAAAACTATTACTCAATTTACTCCGAACTGTATTCTAATTTAGTAATTTAAAAAGCTTTAAGTATATAAATAATTTTCTGCAGAAACTGTTATAGCTTCTACAACTGTAGAACAACCCCCACAAAAAGTTTCTGTTAATATCAATAACATACTCGTACTACAAATACAGCTTTGAAAAAAATCGTTTCAAAACATTCTATTTACTACATTTCACAAAAGCATTCTTTTCCAACGATTCTTTCGTTCAAGCTATGTAAGATTCAATATTCCGAAACATTCGAAACCTTTACCAAGCCTCTCGTATACATATATAAGTGTAAGCAGAACTGAAATCCATAAAAACGCTTAAAAAGAAACCGATAAAAGAAAACCCACAGACGTCGGAGTAAACTGTGTAAGTGCAAATAAGCGCAATCACCTGATGAAGGTTGAGTCGGCGGCTGGACTGGAGGGTGCGGGAGACGAGCTCGCCGTGGAGGCCGTGTTCGTTTCCTCCACGTCCATCATCTCTCATGCCGAATTGCTGATCGCTGGTATATATGTATACAATACACGCGTACACACAAACGGCGAGCACACTACTATACCTTTTATGCATATATCACCCACCAGAAACCACTTGCGCTGCACCCGATGTACATATATATGATATAACCCCCCGCGTTTCTAGCCTCGTTACATACACCTGCAGGGCTTTATCATCGCTACGGCCACCGACATTGGCCAAACCCGACGGATTTCGAATGCCCACCCAACCCTGATTTTGTAACCGTTCGTTTCGTTGATTTTCCTGCTGTCGGATCGAGCCAAGGGACAGACGAGGCTTGTTGTTCAGCTGTCAGAGCCGACCGCGAACGCGGGCTCACGGGAGACGACTGGCCGCGCACCCCCGACCAAGACGCCCTCCACGGTGAGCCGACGAACGGAATCGACACGCACGCGCCGCACAACCCCTACTATAGCCGCTGGAGAATGAAGCTGCTACTTTGACGGGTGCCTCGCGGAGTCTTACACCCCCGCGCCACCTGTGCGTTGGTAATAGAGGATTACCGAGTTCGGCGATGTACTGCGGACAGCAGGTGAGATACGACGGATAAGTTGGTGCGCATGGGTTTCGATTTTTCAACTCCTATTTTTTGGGATTCTCAGGAGTGATAGGATAGGGCTGAGCGACTTGCTCTTGAATGAAATGACTTCTTGAGGTTGAAATTGTAGGAAAGTCGCTTACTTTATGAAGAAGGTTGAAATGTCGATGGCTGGATTCCTCTAGCATATTTGCATTTTAAATTGCGCACGATTTATATTCTCAAATGTGAAGAGGTTAGAGCTGTAGCCGCTAATCGAAACCGGAATGAATGTCTGATTTGAAGTATTTGATACTGCTTTATTATTCGGGTAGTTACTTACACATTTTTAGGGGAGAAAAAAGATAAAATTAAAGTAAATCGTTCTTTTTCTTAACTTTTTAAATTTTATGTAGTTTCAACTGTTTTACGGTAAAGTTCTGAAAGTGGTACTTATTTCGTACAGTCATTAGTAGTATTAATGATTTTATTTGCGTATATTAAAATCGATCTCTTGTAGATGCAAATTGATTATAATTATTTCATCTTTCATTAAGATCGATTAATTTTATTTCAAAATAACGGGAATATATTGAATTAGTGGCTCCGGCGCGCTGATCCGTATCTATAGATCTATAGCATATATGTGGAGCTCTGTAGGGTGCATTGAATTTTTTACTTTAGTAGTCAACAAAATTGCAATTGAAATACTTAATTTTCAATTATAAAAGTACTTTAACCATTTATCTACCCAAAAATATAAAAAAACGGACAAAAAATTTTTTTTTAAATGTTTCTGTAGTCCCATGCAGCAGCACACATTAGCGCGTGCATGTGCGTTAGGTTATTTTGACACTAGCTCTTCGTCGGTTTGGTTTCCGGGATTGCATCAATTTTTCTGTTAAAGGTCAAGTTTTCTCCATCATTATTATGGGGATCGCTATTTTTTTTTCTTAATTGTAATCTACAATCAATCAGCTATAATATACAACTTTTCTTTTAAAGAACCTATGAATTTTGAAGTCATATTAGAAAAATGAGCGCGTGGAATCACGCTTCTCCCATAAGAGCCTGTTTTTTTTTTGTAGCTTTCGTTGGCCTTTTGCTGGTGAGTTTAGGCCATTAAGGAGCCTGTGTTAAAAGGTGCGATTTTAATTTTTTTTCTATTTCGTTTGTCTGGAAAACCTTTCTAAAAATGTATCATTAAGGTATTTCAATCGAGTAAACCATTTCTGGTAGTTTTTTTTAATCTGATACAGAGGTATATAATGGTTCGAAATTTCAGCGATTGCTTGTGACTGGTTTTCTCTCTATGACACTTTGAAGTTTCAGTTCATTTAACTTGGGAGAGATAGGCAACCATTCATTATATGCTCTTTTCCGAACTATTTCTTGCAATAAGTCAGTTACCATCTGAAATTTTAAAATTTTCATACACTATAAAAAGAATATCAGACGAAGATTTTAGTTTATTTTAATTCTTTTTCTTGTGTATCGTTACAAAGAAAAGTGTGTGCGAAGAAACATTTCTTTTTTCGAGCGGTGTCAAAGAATCGGGCTTCGACAACGTCGCAACTCTCACTGTTCATTGTACGGCGTCCACGCTGTCTGCAGTGTTTGAGAACATTGACAAACAGTTCTGTTTCAACTTTGAAAACGATCACGGGAATTTTAATAAACATTATTTCATAGTAAAAACACTATATTTTCAGGTTATGAAATATTATATTTTCTCTCTTGTTTAGATAAACTTTAGTGCGCATTACAACATTGATACATAATCTTACAAAATAAATAATAAATGATTTTGCACTATAGGGAAATAAGATCGATTGGGTTTTGACACCTGGTGACAAAAAATAAAAGCATCTTAATCCACAAACTCTCATAATAGCGACTGGCTGATACGGTGGCACGTTATCAAACATGACGTATTTAAGACCCAACTCCGCCCCCATGTTATTTCCCATATCAGATTCGGCATGCGTGAAGGGATGACACAACTTTTCTAGAATATCTTTTTGACAGGTAAGAAGACGTGGTTTTTTATCAATTTTTTCTGATAAAAAAATTAATCAATGTTTGCCTTACATCGTTCTGAAATTTCATATGTAATTCTTCATATGCAGAGATTTTAGTTTTAACTGTTTCAAGATAAGATATTCTTGAAAAGTTGTTAAATTTTTATTTAAAATTTCTATCAAAGCAAAAGAATTGCAAAGTGCTTCTAAAAAAGTCACGTCGAATAACGTGTGATAAATTTGCAATTAGAGCATTCCATGTTATTAGACATGTAGTCTAATTCTACGATGCGCCTGCCTAGACATGGAAAATCACTTGGTTGAGCTGTAGGGGTTATGTTCTTTTTTTCAATATTTCAAATTGTTTTAGGATTTAGCCATTTCAATTCTTCTCAACTTTATTTTGTTATGAATTTGTTTTTATATTTTATTTGTGGTGACATAATGTTTGAACCTCTTTTCAAAGGTTAACGTAATGAACACAAACTCACGAAAAATATAAACAACACTAGTGTTTATTATAATGAGCGCTGCGTTGTTGCCGCGTTTCCTTCGCTAAAAAATCTCTATCGACTCTCTCTCTCGCACGAATTTAAAAAGCTTGACATTTCAGCTTTAGATACGTATTTTTCTTTTTTCTTTTTTATGGGTTTTGCAAAACGCCAGAGCCACCTTAAGTAAACATTTATATCGTATTTTCATATTATATAGATGAATTTATAATAGCAGGATAAGAATATAGGTAATTTTTAAAATTTACTAGAAAAATACAATTTTCGTATAAGTGGCAGTCATTTTTTTTATTGAATACAGTTTTTTTAAGTTCTATAATCAATGAAATGGTTGTTGTTTTTCAGACTTGTTGAAATCCTCAGAAATATTCTTTATGTTGTTGGACATATCGTCTCTCCAACTAGCCACCTAAGACAAAACAAAATTTCATATAATCTTTATTTAAATTAAACTTTTAAGCTGTACATATTATCTTTATGTTTAGCATAAGCAAATTTTAATAATTAGCCAATATTAATTATAAAGAATTATATCTTTACATCAAATTATTTTAAACAATTTATTAAAATAACTGAATTTAAATATATTGTAAATTAGATAAATTATTAATGTTATAAAAACAGATTCGTTTTATAACAATAATAAACAAAACACGAATTAATAAAAATATTCATCTAACGAAATATAAATGTAGAAAAATAAAAAAATGTAGGTTCACAAACATAATTTAATTGTGTGCCTATGTGAAATTGCACATAAATGAATACTGTTAACTTTGTATGCAATGTTAAAATGTCAAGATAGTATATCGCGATAGTCCACCTAGAGGTAAAATTTGTTGCTGCTAATTAAGAGTACATTCACTGTCGTCAAATAATCTTTTTTTAAAACTTACAAATAAAAAAAAAACAATAAAAATAACTTATTTTCAAGCCACTTATTATAATAATGAAAACAATTTTGGCCCTATTAGCATAGGACCAAAACGGTTGGTTTAATAAAATTTCCGTTAATTGTTAAAGTTATTGTATACGTAAACTTGGACAAATAGAACAAGATAAAATATTATCATAAAATAAAAACGTAACATTATTTTATTTATCTTATCCATCTCATTCATCGCTAATTAAACTCTTATAAAACATACTCCAACCTAGTTAATTCACTATAATTGCTTAAACTGTACGAAAGTGAGCATAGAAAATCTTTTTTTTTAAGTTTTAGCGATGAATCAGAACAGTTCCAGGTAGCCAAGCCAGAAAGACGCGTGAGCGCGACAGGTGAAGCAAACGACGTGTACAATATATATACCCAAGCTATGCGTGCGCGAGGGTGACTCCTTTTTTTAAATTTTCTTCACCTTGCTATTTGCAGCGGGCGAGCGAGTTTTCCAAGGCTCTCTCCATTGTTGAGCTCCAAGCACTCAAGGACGGGGCTTTAATAGCTTTTCCTTTTTCGCATCTTAATATAGCGTGCACTCGAAAGCGTAAATATTTAAGCGAGGGGGCACGTTTTGAATTTTCTCTTTTCTTCTTTTCATCGGACTTTTGACGAGTGAGTCTCGTTAATTAGAAAGTTTTGCATTAGGTAAATTACTTTTATGCGGATTAATGTTGCATCAAAGAGAATTTAATTTCCGTTTCAAGGGAGAACGCGAGACAGACTTTCATTTTTTTTTCTATTCTACAATTTTAATTATGAAAAACAATTTTTGATTTTTATTCATAATTTATTATATTTAAACAGTAGTTACAACTCGCATTTTGTAAGAAACGAAATGACGTACAAAAGTTTCGGCTACCAATAAAGGGAAGACTAGAGATGCTTCGGCGTAAATCTGCAAAAAAAGATTTTATGTAAAATTGTTAAATAATTTCTGTTAGTTTTCGTTAAATATGATAGACACCTTAACGGCTTTGGAATCTTTTCTTATTTTTCCCCAGGAAACGGCTTCGTCTGGTCGTGCTCCACTATCACTACCATCATATTCTGATGCAGTGTTCAAAAATACACCAAAATCAGCACCATTTCTCTGTAATATATTTAAAACTTTGTAGCTTGGTGAAACCAATTTAAACAATTAAATTTTCATCAAATAAGTATGAACAATAAGATTCAAAATGCTAAAATGGATAATATATTATATATACTAGATTATGAATATGAAACTTGATGCAGCTTTCGACTAAAACTGTTATATTAATATCTATATGTTACATTAATATTTATACGTACCATTAAGTTAGCATTGCAGATATGATGTTTGACAACTCCACCACCAATTATAATAACTCCACTTCTAATGGCTTTCATTGCGATTGTGTTTATTCGTCGCAGATCTGTGAATGAAATTTTGTCATCTAGTATTACTCTAGAATAAAATAATACTGAATTTATCTTTACTGTTAGATGTAATATTTACCAGAAACAATGTCAACTACAAGGCCTGGATTTTTAAAGGAATGAAAGTACATCATGTCTCCGAGACTGCCATCTGTTAATGCCGGACTGAATACTGGAATTTTGTTTTTAGCAGCCCAGTAATAAATAGAGTCACGATTATTTATTTCTTCACCAAGCCTTGCAATAACTTTTGATGGAGTCCATAAAACTCCCTGCAAAGATTATTTCATAAAGAATATGATTTGATAAGTTTACGTTAATTATATATACCTTTTTTTGTTCTTCTAACATTTTGTCTAAAATTGGCATAACCCAATCTTCAAAGAGGCAGTAGTTATCGTTTGGTACCAGCAAATTACCGATGCGATTAATTCCTTTATCCCTTAAAGTTTTACCATCTAAATGAAAATCTCCTACATATGTCGGTGCTAAACATTTTATAAAATCTTCTTCAACACCACCTGCTGTCGTGACAATACAATCAATCTGTAGATGTTATACTTATTGAGTACATAAATAGATTTATTTATAATTTTGGATATGATGTATAGATATGTATACCATTCTGTGCTCAGCTAAAAATCGAATAGTTTCTCTGACTCCACATGATGCCATATTGGATGTGTAGCCAAGAAATATTGTGCAACTATGTCTTCTTTTAATAAATTCATCTTCTTCTAAAATATCCTCTTGATCTTCTTCGAGAGGTATTCTACGTGCTACAAGCATTCTAAGAATTTCTTCGACTGCCAGACCAAAATTTGTCGCTTGAAAACCAGAATGTTTATAGCTTCTAAAAAGAGCTGAATAGTTGATTCCATCATTAAAGTCGTAACCTAGAAGACGAAACAGATTTATATTAATTCAAAAAGTATATTTAAAAGACTACATAAAACCTTTAACATACATTCTTTTGAACAATTATTCACAAATAATATTAATTATAATTATTGTTCTTTTTTTATAAAATGTAAAAAAACTAAATATTTTAATATAAAAGTTCTTTTATTATTGTAATTTCAAAACTTAGAAATATTAAAGTTACATTTATTTAAATGGCATATTTAATGACTGATGAACTGACTATTTCATTTGAAATTTATAAATCAAAGAAAAACTGTGTCTAATATAACAAGCAAATTTCTATTACACCAGAAAATCATTGTTTACAAAAATTAAAAGTTGTTATTAATGTTGTTTAATAGTGAAAAGTTGCAGAATAGACCTTTAACTGTAGGTGTTGTTGATGGAAGTGGAGCACTATGTTTTAGTACATTGTTTATCAAAGATTCAGGCACTTTATTATCACTTTTTGAATCTACTAACAAAACTGTGTCCACTTTTTTCTTGTCCTCATTTTTAACACTTTGTTCCTTTTCCACTGGCACTTCAGTCTCAGTACTAGTTTGTGTGTTTTCAAGTTCTGAGTCACTTTTTCTCGCATTCTCTTGTCCTTTGTTACCCTTCTTCGATCTTTTTTTTCTCTTAGTACCTTTTTTTGTACTTTCTTGCTCTTTATCACTTTTCTCCGAATCTTCGAACACCTTCTTGTCTATTTTTGAACTCTCCGAATCATAATCGTCCTCCTTCAGACTTTCTGTGCTTTTGCCTTTCTTTTTATTTTTACCATTTTTGTTAGACGATTTTTGTGTCTCCATTACGGAGACCTACGATTTTTAAGTGAAAAGTGTATAGTTTTAAACGATACACCGATGCATCCACGAGAAAAAAAAAACTATTATTGAGAGAATAAAAAACAGGTTAGAGTACGCTAAGGTAACCGTAGTGACTGTATGTAGCGGGTAGCCTGTAGCGGTCGACAACGTGCGTATGCGCCAGCGCTATAAAGATTTCAACTGTAATACCTCTGTTGGTTTAATCGTCAACTGTTATGTGCAACATGTGTTTTTTCTAATACCATTTAAATTTAAATTATTTAAATGTTAATATTTGTCGATAATAGGTAAATAGTGAAAGAATACAATATTCCATATTAAATTGAATTTTGTATTGGCTCCATTGTTCGTTTCAATAATATATCGTCGTTAGTGTAAATTTACTGATCTTAACAAGATAATTTTTATTGCCTAATTGTAAAGCATTGATATTCGTTAAAATAAGTTTTTTTTTCATGGAAAGCGAAATTAAAACTTATGGATGATAAAAATTAGTTCGTTGAAATTCATATATTCATCACACAACATTTTTTTTTAAAATGTCTCGTTTTCTATACATTCATAGAATAATCATATTAACAGTCACAATTAGTTTTATCTTAAAAATATGTTACATTTGCAAAAATACATTGGCTCATATGGGCAATTTCCTAATATTTATTTTTAATCCTAAAAAAGAAATTGAAGATTTACCAATTCATTATCATTATAGAAAATTATTTTCAATTTCTGCCCATAATTTGGCCACAAAAACCAAGGGCAGCAAACTCGCGCACGGAGCGAATAACGGTATTCATTATAATTATTAAATAATCAAAAATTACAATATCATTTTCAAACTAACTCTATGTGATTTAACTCGCGAATTCATCAAAGTATGTAACAAATTAAGGAGGAGGTGAATTGCGGAATATTTGCTGTTTGTGTCTCAAGGTCACCTCGCATAAGTCACGTAAACGAATTACAAGAGCGGAAATAGTGATAGAAACACGTAGGATGGCATGCAGGTGTCTAATTATGTAGACTATAATACATATAACGCTGAGAAAGTAATGTTTTGAGATTGATATAGAATATATAAAAACAAATTTAAGTTAATAAGATTTAAACTTTCATTAAAAATTTGTATTATTTTAGTATTTACTCGCTCATCGTTAGTAATAAAACTAAATAAATTATAATAATTTATATTTTTATATGAAACTATTTTCACAGAGAATTATAATAATTGACTTATGAAAGAAATTAAATAATTTTCTTAATACCTTATTCGTTGCTGAAAATGTTAATGATTAAACAAAAGAAATTTCAGCAATCGGTATATCGATTCTTTCAATTTTCTGCGCTGAAAATATTAGACCAGCTTGGTATTCACGCTCATGCGCATGAAGTTCCAAGGATTAAAAATGACCTATATTTATGATTTACCTACTGTTGGTATAAAGGACAACTTATTTTAAAAAAACTTCTTGGGTATTACTTATAAAAATGATTTTATGATCGATATTTAAACTAAATATATAAATAAGAAGCTGATTACAGTGCGTGGCAAATATTAGTTTTTCAGTCTTAAAGTTTGAAAAGGATCGAAAAAAAGATATCAAATTTTTAAATTCGGAGCAAAATTTTCATTCTTCCATAAAAGTATAACTTTAAGAAGCTGACGTCATTTTCAGTGAGCAAACTGATAATAAATTAATTTACAAATAATCTTGCTAAATGATGAAATCAATGAAACTTTAAAAAATTCAACATCGTTCCTGCAACACATAGCCTCGTAATCAGCTGTCAGCTCCAAATTCTCGACTAATAGCTTCCCTTTTCAAAAGTACTAATCGACCAGTCAAATACAAATTTCAGCAAACTAATATTATTGCCAAACCCTAACTCCTTATCGACAACAACAGGTAGAAATTCGAACTTTTGCGCCTCAGCGGAGAACTCTTATTATATCTTGTCCGGTCCCCCTCGCGCAAATCGCGCATGCGGCACGATGCCAGGATGCTGCGATTCCAAAACTTGTCACGGCAGTCGTCACCATCGCGGTCACACGACACACTGTACAGTGCCATCTTCAATGCTGCAGAGCGCGAGCCAGTGTGTAGCCAGCATAGTTCAGATTTTAGTGCGAGACTGTACAGTGTGTGTGACGCCCCGCATCAGTGCGCGCGCGTCCCCGCAAGCCGACGGAGCCACACTAAGTCCGCTACCGCTGCTGTAGTTCATTGTATATACGACGACGCTGTCCACCTGACGTTTTCAATCCACCTGTTTCTTATTAGATAAACGTCGAGTCTCAAGGCCGTTCGCTACGGCGAGCTTATAGTTTCGGAGTAAGCCTCACATGCGAGACGAGACGCGCGCCTCTTTTACGAATCGTCGAGGGTTAAGTCTCGAGACGAGCTGACAGGCTAGTAGTCGCATGAGCGAAGGTATGTGTACACATGTGTACGTATATATAGGATTCTCTGCGTGTGTGGGTGAATGCGAGCGAGAGAGAGAGACGTCCTTTGGTACTTTCCGGCGATTTTTGTTGTGCGACCGCACGTCCGAAGAGAACGCGAGAATATGCACGCGAGAGAACACGAGAATTGTGTTGTGTGTGTGTAAGTACAATGTATATATACGCCTGCTACTGTATATTGATTATTGCGGCTAATGGTGTGTGTACGTGCATTGCGGCGGGAATCGCATCCGACGTGCTGAGAGACGTTTATTTATATTAGCGTTACTGTATAAATGTGACCCTCGGGAGATGCGTTGCGTGCACTTTGTTTCTCGGTGCGGATGCTTTTTATAGTTAAATGCAAAGTTTTTCTCTCTCTCTTTTCGTTCGGTGCGTAAATTAGCTTATCAGCGGCGTTTCCTTTTCTTTTATTTTTGTAGGTTGCGAAGGATCAAGTTTACGTTTGAGAAATTATGAGAGAAAAATTGGAAATGTAAGGTTGAAATGATTTCGCGACGATTCTATTTCAGGTTTTTTTTTAAATATCTTTTTTTAGCTTTTGCTTATTTCTGTTTGATTAATCGGGAAAGAGAAGAATTTGTTTGTTATGAAATTGCTAACTATAAAGGAATGTAGAATGTGATACGTCCGTCGTGAATTTCTCCCCCTAACATTGTATTTATTTTAGACTTTTATTATATTGTTTGTGAAATCCATTGGTAACTAACATTTTTTAAATTTAAAGAGATTGCTTACCTATGAATCTACTAGTACGCATTGGTATACGTTGAGAGTTGAATTTAAAATTGTTTTAAATTTAGTATTAAATGGATTGTCAAATATTTGTCAAAAATTCTTACTTAGAACAATGAACGCTGGCATTATTTCGTAAACTAAAGAATATTTTGTACAGAACAATAATTGGAAAGATATGTATAAAATTCTTTTTATTTTATTTTTGGCAGTTTATGAATATAAATATAAATATGCATTATAAAAGTGAAAACTTGAAATTCTTGTTCGCAATAGTTTCTAATGAAGTGACGGATAAATTGATCGATCACATCAAACGCAAATGTGTTTGTGTTCGCTATGACCGATTAATTCATCCGTCACAGCATTATAAAAGTAAGTTCTTTTTGTATTTACAAAAATTAAAACTAATCTAGCAATTTAACTTTACCTATATTTTAACATTTCGCAGAAAATTTATGTAATATTTTTTGTTGCTCTTTTTGTTAGTTATTTTAGTTGAGTAACATACTATTTTTTTCGCGCTGCTATAATATACACTTGTATTATTATCGTCTTTCTTAATATCGGTAACTATACACTAGATTGAGATAAAGATATAAAAGTTAATACCTGTCAGACGCAATTGTCAATAAAAATCTGTCAATAACGGGAGCGCAAAAAAAAAATAATAGTATAGCCTTATTATTAGAAACACAAATTTGAGAAATATACAAGGTAACCGTTATGTCTCTCTTAAGTTATTGTATCTTAAGAAAAATCTTTTGTCTTGAAAACAGATGTTTAATACCAATAAAATAATCGAAAAGTTCCCTTTTACCAATTATAAATTCAACGAATAAATAAGATCAGAAATTTAAGGTATTTATATTATGGCGCTAGAAAAGGTCTAAAAATAGAAATGTTTGAATCTGGTGTGTGTATACAAAGGGTTTTCCCCCTGCTTACATTTTTACGAACATCTGCTTTCGTTTCTTCTGAAACCGAAATTATAATAACATGAGTATCTGAGTTAAATATTTAAAAAAAAATAATACTTATTGAAAAGTTAAGATTATTAGTTCAAGAACTTATACCGTGGCTTTCACATTCTGTTATCTGCATATGAATTTCAGCCGCTCGGTAAAATTCGATATTCTAAACGCGCACATAAGATCTTTTGCACGAGACGGGAGATAAAATTGATTTTTTTTAAGTATAAAAAATTCTCACGTATTACGCTGATTGATAATAAAATTTGTTTTTGAATAGTCGTGCTCTTTTTGATGTAATGATTATATCTTTGATTTGGAATTAACATTCTTGCATTCATCTTGATTTTATGATATTTTCTGTAAAACGTTTTCATAAATTATTATTAATTATACTTTATTCACACGGTTTATTCTCATTAAAATTGTAATCTCGATGAAAATGTACAAATGCCACATTTACAAATTAATTTTATCTATTGCCTCTAATTTATGGGAAACTTCCTTTTATAACAAACCCGGATGTCACGAAATGATTTCTCGTAGCGTTTTGATAACAATTACAAATCTCTCAGTTATAAACCACAAAGCAAACTTTCACCTCTTATAGTTTACTTCATAAAATACAAACACGTATAACGAAATTGGTAACTAAGTCCTATTTTATCCGTAATGTTTCTTTTATGTTTACATAACAATTGGATCACTGCATATTTACTGTAGAATCATATTTAATCGTAGCGCAATACAAAACTAACATCAACGTTCAAATAATAAATGCACCGTAATTATCATTAAATACGCTCATTATTTGTTGTAACTGATTCGCAATCAACGATATAAAATTGAATCATTTTATACGTTCCTGTGCTATGTTGAAATCGTATTTCTTTATTACGAATTTAATCGTAGACTGCCTTCAATCACTATTTACCTTGGAATCTTCTAATTCCTTAGAAGCCAATACACCTTTCGTCCCCCCCCCCCCCCCCCC
>UELV01178252.1:31171-43505 GCA_900490015.1 Megastigmus stigmatizans | reverse complement strand
CTCCTCGACTTTTTTCTACTTCAGGAAGCGAGATTTGCCTATTTAAACCTGCACCGAAGAAGACACTAAATCAGTCTTAGCTAGTGCAAGCCTTGAGCTAGATTTTATACGTGTAATTTTAACTCCTAAGGTCCAACATTTAGCTAAACACAAAGTAAATAGTGCGTTAGTTTTTGCGAATTTTGCACAAAAATAGACAGTTATTGCTATTTTTTCAAAAAGTACAGTGTAGTCCCGACTGTGAATTGTAATTATCCGGAAGTGTTAATTGAGTAAAATATTTTTTTTAGATGCAGTGATCTCATCGTAAATAAATAACAAACGAAAAATAGAAAAAATATCGATATAGATTAATTAGCTTTTCAAAACATAATTGATCAAATATGAAATTTTTGTATTACTTCTAACTATTTATTTTTAGTGATCTTCGGTTTTCTTGCAATTGATTATTGGTGCAGTATTTATAATAGCATTATTCTGTACTCATACATTAAATTTTTTATCAATTCTTTAAATGTACAAGAACAAAAGTGAAGTCCAAGAAAAAAAAGCCATGAATTATAAATGAGTACTGAAAAAAAATGGAGAAAAACGATCCTTGTCTTCCTGCCGTTTCTTCTTAACTCGATCTTTTATTTCTAACAATTTATTTAAGACTTGTTTGATGAAAGATTAATATTTACTAAACTGAGTGACGAAACTTAAAGTTGTAATTGATTGAATCATTTATAGTTTTTTTACAAATCAAATGCCATTTTCCCCAACTTGATTAACTACATTCTTTCAATAGTTCTCTCAACTTAACGTGTTAAAAAGAATCAAACGTCACCCATTCAAATAAATTAAAACAACTGCATTTGTAAAACAGTTGCGCTCCTCTTGTAACACGTTACCAGTCACCCACGTCATCCAAATGAATCTCCATTATCTGTGTACAGAAGCCGCGCGAGCAGCATCAGCAGGCCGTGAGAGTAGCCTCAGCTAAGAAGAAGCCCATAGAATCGCCGAATGCAGGCCGCAGCTGCCGAACGCGAGATGCCGATAACCAAGATCTGCTGTATCGGCGCGGGTTACGTGGGCGGACCGACTTGCAGTGTAATTGCGCTCAAGTGTCCGCACATACGCGTGACGGTCGTCGACAAGAGCACGGAGCGCATCGCCCAGTGGAACTCGAGCAAGCTGCCGATTTATGAGCCCGGTCTTGACGAGGTGGTCCAGCGATGTCGTGGCAAGAATCTCTTTTTCTCCACGGATATCGCCCAGGTGAGACTTTTGCCTACGTAGAATGGGTATAGAATGGATGACGTATAGTGATGTTTGATGCTTATTACGCAAACGGATATCCTTTTGAGATTCCATTGTTCAGTTTTTTTAACCAGCTTTCAATTATATAATGTTTAGTTTTTAATATGTGGACAATCGAGCCAGAGATAATAGTGAAAATTCAATATATTCAAAAAATGTAGCTAAAAATTGACTAGAAGGGAATTTTGTTTTAAGTTGGATAATGAAGCTTGGATATCTAAGCGTAGTGCTATTATTACGTGCAGTCTCAGTTTTATCTTTTCTTTCGGTATAAAAATATGACACCGAGAATATCACATGTAAATAAGTTTTTACGTCGTTTTACGTAATTCTTTTGTTGCAGCGAAAAGATAATTTTAAACATCGGATGCGCGCCACTTGCACTGTACATTATTAATAATTTTTTAATCTTTGGCATATTTTACACAGTGCAGAATTTATATTTAACGAGAAAAAGTGCCTGCAGGTATTGGCAAATTCATTACGGTGCAATAAAATTCAATTACCGGACTGGGAAAATTCCAATAAAAATTTGCGTTTTATATCATTTTATATATAATCCCAATAGAGTTTATATGTTCATAGGAATTACATTCAGTTAACGGATAATCAACTTATATACCCGCACGTAGTGTCTTGATTGACCTTAATTTGATAGGCGGTACTAGTGTACGCGTAAAGTAAACAGAAAAAAAATGGAGAATCTGCTTACAAAAAAAAAAGGATCACGTTAAAAATAGCTACCTTGATAAAAAAAAGGCTTCTAAAAATACATTCGAGTATACCCATGAAAACTAATTACACTTTAAAAAAAAAACCGGAAGAAAAAACCGAAAAAGAAAAAGAAGAAAAAAGAAACCCAATCGTAATTCCACGAAATGATTGACAGGCGATAGAGGAAGCGGAGTTGATCTTTATCTCGGTGAACACGCCGACGAAGACGTTCGGCAACGGTAAGGGCCGAGCCGCCGATCTCAAGTACGTGGAAAGCGCCGCGAGGATGATAGCCGACATCGCGGCCGGCGACAAGATTGTCGTTGAGAAGAGCACAGTGCCGGTCAGAGCGGCCGAGAGCATCATGAACATACTACGAGCCAACCACAAGCCCGGAGTCTCCTATCAGGTAGCATAGACTGCGACGCTGTTGTTGCTTGTTACTTTTTTTTTTTCCTTTTTTTATCGCTGATGGATTGTGCGCGCGCTCCACATGCCTTTTAACGGGAACTCGTTTTTCCTGCTCGTTGAATCTTTCTCTCTCTAGCTTATACTCCCGTCTGTTCGACGCTAACGAGTGCAGATGCGCGCACCGCAGGCCTTTTCCGTTCTATATACATTGTTGGGATGTTACCGCCATGAGATTTATTGAATTTTGTTGAGAGAAGAGGTTGAGGTTTTAGATTTTGTTTTAATGTATATTTTTTAAAATTCTTTTTTATAGAAATAGTTCAACAAAATTTTTTTTGTATTTCCATTTTAATTTTACTCGGGTGATGTAAAATTTTGTGTAATAATGACTTTTAAGATATTGTTGATTAACTCTGAAATTTCGAATTCTGCTGTTTTTCCTGCGATTAAATTATTTATAATTGCACGTAAATAGCTCGAATGTATTTTGGTAAAAGAATGGATAATGTTTGCCGCTTTTGCAAACAGTATGACGCGCCAAGTTTTTATAGCTGCCAACGTATATTCGAAGACACTGTACAACTTCTTAAGTGCGAATTCTTGCACCTAAAATCGTTTTGTATTGGTTTCAAGTGCAAAATAGTTTTTGCGCAATTTAGTATTTGTACATTTTGCAACGGTAATTTACCTGTACATACTTTTTTCTAACTAAATCAGATGCACGTTGATCGATAACAATTTCAGCAAATTAAAATGCCTCATATATGAACACTTTGATAGAGTGCAAATTCATTTTAGTTAATTTATAAAATGATCGTCCATATTTCAGATCTTGTCCAATCCCGAGTTTCTAGCTGAAGGCACAGCCATCGATGATTTAATCAATGCCGATCGAGTATTGATTGGTGGTGAAGAATCGCCGGAGGGTCAAGCGGCAATTGAACAGCTCTGCCATGTATACGAGCATTGGATACCTCGAAAAAATATCCTCACAACCAATACTTGGAGCTCGGAATTATCAAAATTGGTTTGTACTTTCATGACCTATTTTCTATCTAAATACAAACTGTTATGCTCAGTTCAAATCAAACATGGAAGTGCACCTAATCTAAAAGCTATTTTCATTTCAAATACATTTGTATAACAGAATTGTATTAGACTCGCGTCTATCAATTTTACTAATGAAAAAGATTGCTTTTTCCTTTCGCGCATGAATTATATAAAACGATTTCATTTAACAGGCAGCCAACGCTTTCCTCGCCCAACGAATATCCAGCATAAACTCTTTGTCGGCCGTGTGCGAGTCTACGGGAGCCGACGTATCAGAAGTGGCCCGAGCAGTTGGTCTGGATTCGCGAATCGGGTCCAAGTTCTTGCAGGCGTCGGTAGGCTTCGGTGGCTCTTGTTTCCAAAAGGATATTCTTAATCTCGTGTACATATGCGAGTGCTTGAATCTGCCGGAAGTCGCGGCTTACTGGCAGCAGGTCATCGACATGAATGAATACCAGAAATCAAGGTTCTCGGCTAAGGTAATGTCACCGGCAGGTTTTTAAATGGCTATAGTTTGAAAACAGCCATGATGGACAAACGCGGAAATACTTATCGCGATAAGCTGGATTTATCCCATATTTAGACGTGCGATTTTTGTTATAGTGCTATTTGTCATTCTCAATTCGATATTTTTATTCTTCTGTAGAAATTAGTGAAGAAATAAGACCGGTTTCTTAATTTCTAAATAAAAAGCTAATTCTTTGCTCGTTATTTTGTAATTATAATTATAATTTAAGTTCTTACGGAGTTACATAATGAACAAAAATAAATGAAAATAAATGGGCTGTAAACATAAAATTTTCTATTCAATAATTCACTCACATTAATAACGAATAAAATTGGTTGCGCCAAAACATTTTCCAAAGCATAAAAAGTGAATCATTGGCTATCAATTCCTTATGGTTTATGCAATTACTCAAATATAAATCACTTAGTTTTACACCTTCTTTATTGCAACACGAATAATAACCCTTTAAAACTCGGTTTCAAAAGTTCTGTAATTCTTGCTTTTTAAGGATAAGTGATTTTCTTAGAAATAACTGTAAAATCATGTTGATTGCAGAGATGTTGACAATGTAGTAAGATTTACAGTTATCTTTATATAAGACTTGTGAAAGAATGCTGTGTAGTTATTTGTAATTAGTTTCAATTATTTTATATGTTGACTACTTTATACCGATAGACATCGTATAATCATTCTAGAAATCAATGAAAATTTAATTTCTTTGCAAATTGACTGTTCCTAAACAGCTTAACTTTCTCCTGTAAAATCGTAAAACTAAAATTACAGTCAACCATTCATTACTAATTGAACATTTGAAACAATCATTGCAGGTAATCGAATCTCTCTTCAACACAGTCACAGATAAGAAGATCTCCCTTTTGGGCTTCGCGTTCAAGAAGAACACCGGCGACACCCGCGAATCGCCGTCCATTCATGTGGCCAAAACACTACTGGACGAGGGAGCCAAGCTTCACATTTACGATCCCAAGGTACGTGTCCGATACGTATATACTTACACATATACATGCAGGTGGCAGCATCCTTAAATACGCCTTTCGCAATAAACCGCGTGTTTAAAGTCCCTCTCGTCATATACGTATACTCTTTCTCCCCGTAATAGCGTGAGTCACGTTATTAAGAAACCGCGTGACTTGGAGCTACAGGCGCGCGAATTCAATCGAGGCCGCATCAAACGTCGATCATATAGGCGTGATTCATCGTAGAGGAATTTTCGATAATTAACCGTCGTCCGCGCATTAGTGCAATTTGGTGTTTATTTGATGAATGCAGACTTACGAGGGAGCGGACGTCGTAAAAACGAATTATTAATAGATGTCCACGTGTTACAGGTCGAGGAGTCGCAGATTCTTTTAGATTTGACTCATCCGTATGTGACGTCAGACCCGGAATACGTGAAAAGCAGAATCAGTATTTACAAGGATGCATACAGCGCTACGAAGAATACGCACGCCATTGTTATTTGTACAGAGTGGGACGAGTTTATGGTAAAATTTCCTTTCGCAAGTGATAATTAATCGATGCATATGATGTAGGCTTGGGCAGTACTGAATGAATTTCATTTTCCTTTTCAGCAATTGGATTTCAAAAGAATCTACGCGGACATGATGAAGCCGGCATACATTTTCGACGGCAGGAAGATCCTCGATCATGACAGACTTCAGAAGATAGGATTTATCGTGCAGACAATCGGCAAGAAGTTGATGAGATCTTCAGTGTCCAGAGTTTGGGGCAGTCAAGCACAGATGTAGAAGAGAATCTTGAAATTTTAATACTGTTGAAATAAGATATGAGTAATCTATAATGAACGCGTTTTATAGTGAAAAGCTGCCAGATCTTACAATCTCAATTTATTTAATTATCTCTTTAGAATCGTGTAAAATGCACATCTTATATTTTATTATGACAAGTTTTCATATCACTTATGTTATATATTTTATATCGCATGTATTTTTAAGCTACTGTAGCGAGAATCAGTTAAGAATGCGTTATTTTTCGTTTAGCCACGAACAAAATTCTGAAAGTATTTTACTACTTTGTAATCTTAAGCTTTGTGTTAAACACAAGTACACACAATTATTATAGTTATCGGTATATACACACTCAATTAGTCTTTTATGAGAACATACTTAAACGAACAATTTTAGATGTTATACTTTTTACGGCATTTACATTCGGTGTATACACTTATAATGTTTTTGAGTGCTGTTATATTATAATGTCACAATATAAAAAAACAAATACGCGGTACAGCGAAGGAATCTTCGTATGTTGAAAAAACGAGCATTAAACGGTGCTAGTTAACTAAGTCGACAAGCTTACACAATTTGTGAAGTCTTAATATTGCTATTACATTGTTAAGTATTGTACATTATATATTATATATAGAAAACTTTTATAATTTTTACATTTATTATAATGAATTTTAAGCTAATGTATTATTATTGACAACAATACTTTATATGAAAACATAAAAAAGTTCTCTATAATCATTATTACCTATGAAAAATCAAAAATATTCAAAATCGCTCAACAATATTATGACGGCAATAAAACTATGTTTGTATTTTTTATAAAAAAAATTATTGTATTAATAAAATTGTATAAATATAACAACGATCAAATATAATGATATTAATATTTAGAATTAAATTGACTAATGTCCTATTTATTTTAACAATGAAAAATTCATAGTACTTTGGAGAAAGAACTTACTTATTTTTGAGGCCTACGCGGTGGCTCGGTCGGCAGAACGATAGACTCATATATTCCACAGGTCTTGGGTTTCCGACCAATTCTCAACCGATTCATTACAAGCGCCTCTGTAAAATATTGCATGTGCTTTGTTTACAAACAAAGTGTGTCATAGACCTCCGTCGCTAATTAGCACCGAGTGGGAGCATAAATATAGAACGCTATTAGATATTAAAAAAAAAATTTTGCATCTGCAGAAAGTTAACGAATAATTTTATGCTCTTAAGATTTAAAATACAGCTTTGTATTTTATGGACAGGTTTTTATTGAGAAATAGTATTGAAATTGTAGATATATACTTTAAACAACAGTAAACTATTAGAGAATGTTGATCAGTATTATCATTTATAAAATTCTCAATTGCTTAAATTGCAATAGCTCGGTGCTAGAAAGCTTAACACATTTGTTCAAAATTCAAATTTGGTATATTGAAATGAACCAACAAGTATTAGGATTTTTCGTAATAAAGTGATACAAGTTTTAATAAATTTTTTAGGTATTTCATCGCTTTTGACGAACGGTAAGAATGGATAAAAAAGCTTTAAATGAATCTAACGTATTTAAGTTTTCTTTTACGTTTTAATTATCAGAAGAACTTATCTTATATTATTTTGAAAACGATATGTTCTACATTTTATTTCTTAGCGTTTCATTTCATGTGTAGGTGTTTCACATCTTTTGCAATCTAGTTTCAAATGAAATCTATTAATAAAATAGAAAACCTTTTATCTCCTTATCAAGAAAAACAGCTGTTTAAAAAAAAACGAATCATCATTAGCTTCAAATATCCCGCCCGGGCGATCGCGCAGGCGCGCATCACAAAGTAGTATAAAATAAAAAGAAGCTGCAGCGCCGCGCAAAACAACAGCGGCACAGCAGCGAAAGCAGCACGTTTCCCAGCCTTATACACGATCATATTCGCAAAGTGTGCGCACTGTGCGCCACGAGAGATCAGAGTTGCCGAGTCCGTCGGTGGCCACGGCCAGTGGCACTCAGAGAGAGAGACAACATACACACACACACAGTCAGCCATACAAACACCTATACCGGACAAACTCGCAGCACAGCGCGTATAAACGGAGAGAAAAAAAGCCTACGAGCATCGAGTACTGGCGCGTAAACACGACGAGAACCGCGAGGCGCGGTGATATCGCGGTGTGCAAATAGCCAGAGTGCGCCAACGAATCTACTAATCCAACGTGTGTGCTGCAGTGTGCTACTCGCGGTCGCCAGTGGCGCATTCGCCTCTGGCTCGCGCGCGGTGCGCGTTTTTCTCCGCGTTCCCGGCGATGACAGCCACACCGAGTTCACAGTGCGATGCTCCGATCCAGTGACTTCCGCAACTTCACCGCCTAAGGCATCGTCCTCTAAATAATTGACAAAAAACAAAATTCGTTGTTGCTCTAAAAGCAGCCAGTGCACACACACACGTACTCTGTTTTTCTCAGGAGGCTTATATATGTGTTTTTAAGTTCACGTTTGTATATATACATCACACGGAGATACGTATATATACATATATACATACACGAAGTAAGTGTGTTTAGTGGTGAGGGGGAGAGAGCACGAGTGAGAGAGAGCGAGCGCGCGGAGCCTCAAAAATGGCCGCGTGCTACTGCTGCTGTTGCTGCTCGCGTCGAAGAATACGTGCCGCCGCGGCTCGTGGTGCTGGCCCACAACAACCCAATGGCTTCGGGCGCAACGGAGATTTTTTTTTCCCTCTATCACCACAACGCATAACGCAGTGAGAGGAGAGAATCACAAGTGAAACGGAGCAGGTCATAGATGCTCCAAAAGAAAGTCCGTGTCTTCTATCCTATAGGATAATGGTAATTGACAGTCCGTCGATTCCTCGAGTTGTAAACATTGGCGCTTCCTGCCTCCGCCCGTGTGCACAGTAGTTACGTGCCGGAGCAACAGCGTCGACGCTGCGGTGGTAAACAAAGCGAACTCTCCGCGAGGCGGTATATTTCGGCCGGTCGCGCGGTATATATATATATATATATATGTATATATTGGGGTGAGAAACCGAGCAGACGATGCTGTTATTGTTACCGGCAACGTGAGCTCCATAGGTGTGTACCGTGTACGTGTGCGAGTGTACGCGTCGCGGAACAAAAAGGAAGGCCAGGAGGATCGAAACGAGCTCCGCTGTGTATTAAGAGTGCACACCTAGAGAGAGAGAGAGAGAGCGAGAGAGAAAGAAAGAGAGAGAGAAGTGGAGGGAGGAAGTTAAGAAGGATGAAGAGGGGTTTCGCGCTGCTGGTCAGCAGCTACGGCTGCCTGGCGCTACTCTGTTTACTCCTCGCCCCGCTGCTTGTACAAGGTGAGTTTTTCGCGAAGAATACGCCACTGCTACTACTACGGCATTCGTTTGGTTCCATAGAATGAAACGCGGTCGGCGTGCTTATGTGTTGCTTTCTGAAAAACACATTTGTCGTATTGGTCATTTCTAAAGTCGATGCACCAGTTTTCGAAATTTCATATCGAACGTATACAGGTCGTGCGAGTAAGTGTTGAGAAACTTTACCTGTCGTATTCGTGGTGAAAGTAGTTTTGAAGTATCTGATACGAAATGAATAAGCTCGGTGCGGCGTAGAATGTAGAATAGTACCGTTTCTACTAATTGACCTTTTCTACTGATGCATTCAGTGGAATAGGTGCAGCTTTTCAGTAGAAAAAGACAAAAATAAAATCACTTTTCGATGAAATGCGTATTGGAGGAAATATTCATTCTAAGGAATCTAAAGGCCGTCCGAATAATAACAAAAAAATTTTAGTATACGTTTGTGTAATGCAAGATAAATACCCGCAGGTTCAGCTGAAATTATTGTTTTGTTTGCAAGATAGACAAAACGGAGCAGAATCGTTTATATAAGATAAATATGATATGATTTATTGAAAATCGAATGACTTTTATATAATATTGACTTTCAAAGTTTATCTACTTAATGCTTTTGAAATAATAATACTGAATATCTGCATTTTATTTTAAACTATTAAGCTACTCAGCGTTTTTAATGCTGAATAGAATAAATTTATACATAACGCAACTTCAATGATGTATAAATTATTCCTTATTTGGCTACGGTTTTGTAAAAAAAATTGGATGAACCAGGTAAAAATAAAATTACCGAAATTTTTCATATCTTATATATGAGAAAAAATGTACTACAGTTATTAACGATATATATTTAATATACTAGTTTTTTTCGTATATTAAGTAGACAGTTCAATAACTCCATACAAAAAAAGATTTCTTTTTCATGTAACAAAAATCATTCAAATTAAAGCTGGTTACTTCGTATGCCGTATTTATACGTCAGATAACAGTGGGGAGTGAAAGAGAAAAGAATTTAAAACGGTTGGATAGGAATATTTAAACGAGAGAAGTTGAGAAGTAACTTTATGCAGAAGAGTAGTGAAGGAAGATAAAGAAGTAAGAACATTAGATGAATGAATGAATGTAATTTTATTGTTTGAAGGCTAATAAATCTATCTGTAATAGCTATTAAAGAAGCGTTGGAGGTCCATAATTGTATTTTTCATTATACATGCACTTTCAATTTTAAAGTCAATGTACGATTGTACACGTGGCTCGGCAAAATCAACGTCATATGCGTTACATAAAGATCAGCGATTTCATTTAATATAATTCGACAATTTACCCTCGGGCAGTAGAGACTGGATTGATTAAAAATTGCAATAATCAGCTATAAATTTTAATGAAGTCACTGTGAACTTTGAATAATTGAGTACGTAACTGAAAATTCCAGCTGTTCGACTGAAGTTGTTAAATATCTCTACCTAAAACGCGTGTATTGGCAGGAAATAAATAGAAGCAAAAATTTTAATATAATCGAATTTTAATTTTAAGCTAAAAGTGTTCAATTATGATCTCCAGTGCAGTAATTGGAGATGAAATGGTCTACTTATATAAAAGCACCTCGGCTCGCTGTAAAACTTCCATTAAGATGTTGAGTAAGAATAATTAAAGTGTTCATAGATCTGTCTACCTGAGAGAGAGAGAGAGAGGAAGAGGGGGGGGGGGACGAAACGTGGGGGTACATTTGTATTCCGCCGCATCTCTCTCGTACTAATTCACTTGACAAGGCAAGGAAAAAACAACTTGGCAAATGTAATCAAAGTACAAGGGATAGAAGAGAATGAAGACATTTCTCAAGTCGACTCTCGCGGGAGATTGAGAAAGTCGAGGGAGAAGCAGTAAAGGACAAAGAATAATACGCAATTAAATGCAAATAAAACACATGCAGTTTTGCAATACTCAAAAAATTTTTTAACCTTCTCATCAATCGATTGTTGTACAAGCAGGATATAAATGAAAATAAAAAAAAGTCGGCTCGTTCGGAAGTGGAAAAAAGCGTTCAAAGTTCGAGCGAAATGCAGTTTCCGCGATTTTACAGCCGTCGAAATTCCGCGTTGTGTAAAATTTCAACGAAATAGAGACAGAGTTGAGAGAGAGAGAGAGAGAGAGAGAGAGAGAGAGAGAGAGAGAGAGAGAGAGAGAGAGCGTGAAAGCACATACACATACACATACGAGCGTTAGAGCGAGACTATGGAGGAGGAAAAGTATGAGGGTACCACCGAGAGGGAGGAAACACGAGAGAGGAGAGAAGATCGATATTGCGCGAAAAAAGCGCGACGTGTTTATATACGTGCATGTGCCGCCGCCTTGCTCTCGTCTCTCATGTGATGTCTGTGTGTGTAGGGGATCTTGTGAGAGAGCAAGAGAGAGAGAGAGAGAGAGAGAGAGAGAGAGAGAGAGAGAGAGAGCGCGCAAAAGACGATGAATATTGTATCCCGTGAAAAACGCATAATCGAGAGAAAGAAGAGAGTGTTTGTGACGAATAAGTATCGTGCAGCAACAACAGAAGAAGAAAACGACGAGGACCCGTCGAGCTCTCCTCCCCACCACCACCACCATCACGACGTTCAGCTGCCACACACGTATACACTACATACACAGTGAGAAATAAAAAAAAATAAAACACACACAGATTGTGATTTTTCAAATTTCTTCATCCCCAAGATTTTAACGGAGCGCCGCAGCAACGCGTTCTGCGAAGAGGGCCAAGGAGAAAAAACGATGCGCGCATAATATAATCGAGGCGATTTTTCCAACAAAAATGACTGACCGGAGAATCGCTGTGCTGGAGGAAGTCTTTGAGTGAAAGAAAAGAAAGCTATTAGAGCCGGACGGTACGTTTATTCTTCCCCCCCTCCTCCCTTCCCTCCCCCCATCCGACATGTGGAAAGGTATCTATCGTAGTATTATTAGGGAAAGTAGCGTGTAGCCCGTATAATTATTGATTTTTCATCGGAGGATAATGAAGTAAAAGAGAGATAGAGAGAAAAAAAAAGGTAAACAAGGAGAAGCAGGAGGAAATGATTATTATATCGAGGGGCAATTTTTGTGTAGGTGCGCGCCGAACGACACGCGAAACTATATAATGCCTCCGCGATACGAGAGGGAAGAAACTTCGTCATGAGATACGCGCAGAGTTTTGATGAGTTGACAGCGAGGAAATAAAGAGTGAGAGAGAGAGAGAGAGAGAG
>UELV01178252.1:0-31151 GCA_900490015.1 Megastigmus stigmatizans | reverse complement strand
GAGAGAGAGAGAGAGAGAGAGAGAGAGAGAGAGAGCGCAAAAGAGAGATAGATAGATAGATAATAACGGAAAAGATGGCAAGGAGAGAGTTTCACAAGATTGGCTCTCTCTCTCTCGTGTAATACGCGACGTACATAGAGAGGCGGACGTGTTTACATAATAACTCTTTGACTCCTCCCTTGTTGCCACGTTGAATTCGTATAATATACAGTGATGCATTTACCGCCGCCCTCACTGTTGTACACGACTAGAGATTAGGGCTATAAACAGGAATTACGCGAATCTTTGCAGATGTACCAAGGTTATTAGTATCGATATAAAATCCCGGCTTCCTGCGTCAATGCCTGGCCGCAGGTCGTACATTAGCGATTGAGAGATATCCATCTGAATAATCATTTTCCTTTAAATTGTGACTATAAAATTCATTAATGGTAACATCGCACCGCATAGGAATTACGTTTATTCGCGTGGCTTGAGAATCAGGTTTTGTCGGTTTTATAAATGCACTTCGCCCCGTATGCCACACAATCGCTATACGCTATTTGAGTTTTTTCACGTTGTAAAATCACTTTATAGAGATGTATACCGCGGCGATCGCTATCGTGGATACATATACATCGAATCAGTGAATCCGCGCGCGCAACTAACGTAAGGCATAAATTTAAAGTATTAATTCATCGATCTACGTCTTTGAAGTAAAAACCCTCGAAATGGAATATAAAATTCCTCCTCTGTTTTTTTCTCCTCCGCGCTTACATCCTCGCTTCCTCGTTTAATGGCATCGGGTGTCGATTCTAATTGATGAGAAGCGATCGACTACAACGCATCGAGAGAGAGAGAGAGAGAGAGAGAGAGAGAGAGCCGAACTAAATCGGGGAAAATGGCGTTTTGCCCATTGGCCAACGGTTTAGCGTGCGAACCACTTGCGAGCTGATATTTCCTCTCGTAGAAAGTATTTTTCCCCTTCATTTTTTTCCCTCCACTTCTTTTTTCTTACTTCCTTCCGTTTTTCTGTACTCGACTTTATTGCGTGCGCTTTCTTCTCTTTCTATATATATGTATCTCGTATTTCGTTCGAGGAGTAATGGAAAGTTTTGCGCGAGGAGGAACTCTGCTGCTGCCGGCAGTGGCGCCAAGTGTCTTTCTCTCTCTCTCTCTCTTTCTATTTCGCCTTTGCGCGATTGATAATGAAAAACACAAGTATGGATTTTCTGCTATTTTCGGAGCGTATCTATATATATGTTTCTGTGTGTATGTACACGGGTCGCATGAAAAATTCGAGAGAAGGGACTCGTGACTCGTAGGCGGTAAATGCTAACCGATGACGATGTACAATTTTTTCGAAGTTTTGTTACAATTGATCATAATTTGTGGCTTACAAAAATAAAGTACTCGATACTCCCATTTTACAGTGAAAAGTTGTCTTTCGCAAATGATTTACTAATTGATAGGTGACAGTTATTATTCCGCTAACTCTATAAGGCAAACGTTTATATCAGACGCGGCACGCAATCAATACTCTTTAATCTTTTTTTCACCAAACAAATAAATCAGTATTCAACGATGAAAAGAAATTGGCGTGTTTTGGTCGCCGCTCGTTCACAGTACACTTACAAATGTCAATTTCCAAGTAACGCATAAAGCACTAGATCTAAAAAATCATTACCTCGCGCATTCATTCACAAAGCGCACAATAGTGATACGCTTATATACATCGACTTGAAAATCGCCGTGATAATGCGAACGACTCGTCGACGTACAGCTACTTGTGCGCTTGTTTACTCTGTTGTATTATAGTCATCGCGCGATCGCGCGTCGAAAGAAGCGTAAGCAAGAACGAACGACATAGCCTTCGCGCGCAAAAAAATAACGCTGTCGGCGTATATCGGAAAAACAGCACGCGGAAAATTCATGCGAGGGAGCCGTTATGCCGAGAGAGAGAGAGAGAGAGAGAGAGGGAGGCCGATATATTCAATGGACTATACGCGCGAGGAATATACATATCTATTCGACGGGGGGCAGCAGCCGATCAGAGCGAAATGAAATTCACGAGCTGCGCGCGCGCGAAAAGTTCGTGCGTTCGTTTTGTTGCCTATGCTTTCTGCACGTCACACGTCCGCGAGTCGTCGTACGCGTAAAAATTAATTGCACGTTTGTAATTTGTATACGCAGGACGTTTCGTTGATTCATTGGTGGTGGCAAACGACTTTTTCTGTGTGCCGTGCGCCGAACTCATTTATCGTCGTCGCTGTCCAATCGATCGCGAGTTTAGGATACGATTTTTACCTTTGATGCGTTTTGAGGAGATGATGTTTCATGGTATTTTCTTTTTTTGTTTTTGTGAGAGTGAGATCTATAGCGCCAATTGTAAAAACAAGAAAACCATTATTACCCATCAGGATTTTTTAGTTTTTGTTTTGTGGACGGGATTTTTTGGCTCGCTTAACGGCATGTAAATTGTAATATAAGTATGAATATTCAGTGAGACATCGTGCAAAATAAGATATGAGTTCGTGCGTGCACTTTTTATTGCAATCAATTTCAATATTCATCGATACTTTTTGTTTGCCATTAATTCAACGGATGGACATTAAATGCCACATGGTTTTATAGGTTCGGCAAACAGAACATTATTATTATTATTGTTTTTACAGATTCTTCAATGACGTCATACCCATGAATTTACTATACGTTTAAGGTAATTTCTATTTATGCTTTCTTCAAGCTCGGAATTTATCTCATTCAAACCCCATTATCACGAAGCTCTCGCAAACCGTGTACATCAGAGCGCGCGAGCATCTCTCAAATTATGCCAACTAACCGCGAAAGTAATTTTTTTCTCAAACATTACGTACCCCTCTCGCTCTGGCAAAACGTACATATATAATACCGACTACTACCGCGCACCAACCATCGTGTGCGGTACTTTCGCGTGAGAATATTTAATTAAGGTATTACATCCGGCCCGAGCTCGCTGTAGGGCAACCAAGCCGTCCATTTCTTTCCTTCTTCTCTCGTATATATACTCTTCTCTCCTTCGCGCTCCTCTATACACACATACATGCGTTTATGTGCGGCGGTATATACCATCGAGAGCGTCCGGCGTTGCTCTTCTCTCTCTCTCTCTCTCTCTCTCTTTTCTCAGCGCGCGAGTGATCGCGAATTGGATCTCGAGGTCGACGTTTCTCCGTTAGCTTGCGAGTATATATATACACGATTTTTAAGTTCTCTATACCCCGCGCCGCAGCAGCTTATCGGTGCACGGCGATCCGCATGAATTTCAGGCATCGCAAGTGTGTATAAGTACGCGCGGATCGAGCAGATCCTCTCTCTCGCGCCAGCTGTATATAAGCTGCTTTTCCTCGCGCGCGCGCGCTTTTGCTCAAGCGGTTCCGTTACCGCTTGCCTTTTTTTTATCTCTCGCCTGCACTCGCGCGTACACTATTCGTTTTCGTGAATGGGAGATAAACGAAACGTGGATGTAGCGTCTTAGGATTTTTTTTTTCCTAAGCTTCAAATAATTAATGCGCGAAAATAGGCATGAAATTTTTGCCGAATAATAGAATACTTGGAATGTGGAAAAAGTCTGAATAACTATGTGCCATTATGCATTTTAAAAAAACCTTGGGTTTTATAAAGTTTCATTCATTCGAATCAAAAATTGCCTCCGGCATGATCATATAATTTTACTATCACGGGACTTTTTTGAAAGAACAGATATTTAGGCTTACATTCTTTTGAGAGCTCAAATTAAAAGAAAGTCGTGTCTATATTATTTTTTGAAAATATTCACATTTTAACGATGGTTGGTCACATTAGCGAACCGTCGCATTTTAAGAATGTTATATAAAGTTAATTTCTCGAGTCAGATCAGCCTTTGATTCCGAATACTTATCTCGCCGCAACGAATCGGAAGAATTCGCCAGCTTGCACAGCAAGAATAAATTACAACGAAGCCGCACGGTTATTATACAACGATAAAAATAAAGCAGATAAACAAAGAATCCGAAATTTGAATTCGCGGAACGAAGGTAAAACGGCGTTGGGAGAGTCTCCGAGGCGAACCACAGGTGTATACGCGTGTGTTTCGCTTAATTAAGATCCGTGGATTAAAAAGTGTGGCCTTTACGGCTTGTATCGCAGCAGTTTCGAGGGATTTGTATTATGCAAATCTAGCGGGTTCTTCTTTACGGGCGTCCGAACGGTCGCCTCGGAACGTGGCGCACGATAAAGAGAAATAGACCCTCCAAATTTGCGTATGGGGACTTCTTTTTACTCGGAATCTTCCAACTTCTTCGTTCATTTTTGTGTAAAGTTTCGAGAAGATGATGCATTCTTTGAATATTTTAGCTTGTTTAAAGTGTGAATTTCTTTTATTTACAATATCATCAAGTACGAAATTATTCTATATAATTTATTTATATATAAAAATTAGTCTGATGACATTCTGTGTGAGGAAATTTTTTTTATTTTTTTAAATTATTTTCTTCATCGTTTTGTGTACTTGATTCCCCATAATTTTACTCTGATTATCACAAATAATGCAGTCCCTGCTTATGACTTTCGCTTCATTTCTACTTTCTTTCTCTCATTTTTTATTTCCTCCCTTACTGGCTATTGAGTATTAGTATAAAACTTTTTATTTTCATTCTTTTGCGTATCGCAGACTAATTTAGATTCTTTCAAAATAAAGTTTTCGTCTTTGATTAAAAAATATAGTACACTAAGTGGATTTTTAAATTAAATATTGAAAAAGACTATTTCCTTTGCTTTTTAGACAGAATTCGTTGCTTGTGTATGCATAAATAAAAATATATCAGAATTCGGTATAGCAGAAAATTAACGATCTGAAGTTGCTAAAAACAAGAACAAAGCCACGCAACTTGCCCACGTTTTATGCACAATCAAATTCACAAGTTAAATTTATTTTACATCAATATTAACAATGCCAGTTTTCTCAAAGGTATTGCGCTTGTAAGCATTATTAACTTATCTAACCACCTATTAAACGTACACAAATATACTTACTTTGGATAAAATACAATTATTTCTACTGGCTTCAGAGATACTAATTACGAAATTCGCATGTATATACCGTTTTGGGCAAAAGCAATTTGTGCAAAAAGTAATTCGAAGAAAATTCATCCTGAGCAAAAAGGAAGCAAACCCCACAGCAATTATCTCTGACGTACGCCACCAAAATACCTCAGCGTCATCCAAAAACTCGCCTTATACTCGCCCTTCAGATTTCTCCATCTCCCTCTGCACAACCGTTCGTCCGTTATCTCTTAAGTCGTCGCTCTGCTCATTCCTACTTACAAGGAGTGAAAGAGAGCAGGGAAAACCCGCAGCTTAATCGAGCTTTCCTCTCTCTATCTGTCTCGCACACCGAGTGAATTATACCGCACTGCCGTGAGAAAGTGGCCTTATAAAGAGTTTCGCCGCTTTTGTATATATATAAGCGAAGTATGCGCGGGCGGTACAAGGGCGAGCAAATTTTTTTTTTATTTCTCGGAAGAGAGGAAGGTTTATGCGTATAGCGCCATCGTAGCTCCGCTCGCCGGCGGAATTGGCCTTCGTGTTGTAGGACGCGGAATTCGAATCTACGGGGAAGGGGTGAGAGAGAGAGAGAGAGAGAGAGAGAGAGAGAGAGAGGTGAAGGTGTGCGCGAGGCTTTAAAATGGGAAAAAGGCCGGGAAAATGGCGGAGGCCGAGAGTGTACGAGGGCGAGATTGAGATTGGACGGGAATTGTATTAAGTAGGCGGGACGTTGTGTTGCTCTGCTGCCGCCGCCGCTGCTGTTGCTGCTGCTGCTGTCTGACAGCGCGAACTTCTGCGGGTGAGCGTGAAAATGGGAATATTTGATGAAGATATTCAAGTGATGGACCTTTCGTAACTGAGAGTGCAAGATGATCTTATAGGACTTACTTATTTAGCCTTCTTTATTTAAGCTTCTTGTGATTCTAATCAGAGTTGGGTATTACATTCCTTGATGAATAAAATTACGAGCTTAACTCATGCATACGTAGTTAAAAGTATATCGTTAAAGAGCCTGCGAGGATAGTGTATGTGAAGCAATTACAAGATTATACTTTGAAAAATGCAAAAAAGTAAAAAGCATCTACCTGAACAGATTACCGATAATTTTTCTGAACATTTTTCAAACTCACTGAGGTCGAACAAATTTCCTCGCTCTAGCGCTACTTGCACACACCATCTCTGTAACGCGCACATGCACAAGAACTCCCACACACACACACACACACACACACACACTTCCTTTCATAAAAATTATCAACGCTCTTTCCGGTCCCACATCATTAAATCTCCACTCGCGCGTACGTCTTATAATAATGCATTTAAAAAAGAAATGTCGATGAAAAAGAAAGAAGAAGCCGTATAGACTGCGGAAAATAAAAAAAAACACGAGAGCGGGAGGAAGTAAAATATCCACGCGCTGCACTGACTGAAAAGCTCGCTCGCTTGTAGTATACTTACAGCTGAGCGTTATATAGCAGCGAAATTTTAACGTGGAGCTGCATCTTCTGCTACTGCCTTCCGTCTTGCCTGCCGCTCGCATAATACATGCTGCAATGGGTTTCGCTTCGCTACTGTTCTCTCTCTCTCTCTCTCTCTCTCTCTCTCTCTCTCTCTCTCTCTCGCTCTCGCTCGCTCGCTCTTTGTAGCTTTCCGGTGGAATACACAAGCTGCTGCTGCTGTTGCCGGGGTAATTGCTCGTGCCTTTATTTTGTGCTCTCTCTCTCTCCGTTCCCGGTTTTTTTTTCGGCGCTGGATAATTGCGTGCCCATAGATTCGAATGGGCAATCGACTCTCGTTATTGCCTTTGTAAATTTGTTTATTACGGAGCTGCTTTTAATTAAGCTCGAAATGTGAGGTTGAAGGTGTTTTTTGGCAAAAAATATTAATAAAAATTTTGTCAACCGCACCGTACGCCAAATTCTTTTTCCACTGAAATGAATGACAATGGAGCGGAAATTCGCTTGAAAACGCAATTATTTATCTAGAAAATTAAAGTGAATTATTTTGTCGTGCATATAAAACTTGGAAACTAATTGAGCGGGAAAAAACTGATGGTTAGTGAGTAGCAATCAATGCGTGTGTTTATCACGAGTTTTGCAACAGATTAGAGATCATCAAAACACTATTTATTACATTCTCTATTAACTTTTCTTCGGCGGAGATCTTTTTTATAGAATCAGTAATTTGTATTATGCTATAGATAAGGTAAATAAACTGATTAAAAGAGTCTCTTTTTTATTTTGTGTGTAGCGAATGATAATGTATTCTCAAGTAAAAGCATTGTTCTCTAGATCCAGAATTAGAGTTGAACTTAATCTTTCTTGGAAGTTAATTTAACAATTTAAGAACACTATTAGCTATTTTTTATGTGTACACTATTGTTTTTATGTTTTTTTTTAGAATTTCAATTTTGTGAAAAAAAAAACATTAAAATCAAATGTACCTTTAAATTTATTTTAATCTATTAACCTAAGTTTCGTATACAAATATTCTCACATAATACTAAAACAAAGAAGAAGTCAACGTTATGAAAGAAAACAGAAAAAAGTATAACAACTAAAGCAGGAGATGAATGCTACAGATTCATTGTCAAATAAACATTTTCTATCCTGCATACTGTATCAGAAGGTGTTATATTACCTAATAATGCTGAGTAAATGAATCAGTTTTGTTGAGATAATTATATATTTCTTCAAACGTCTTATTATGAGCAAGAGATAAGCAAGAGGTCTTACCTTTTTTATTATCAGATTCTGTACAAAGTAAACTGCAGCTCGAATACTCGTATCTTAAAATTAACTCTCAGAAATGCCGCGAACAATGTATTTCTCACGAAAAAAATAATATTATCTGGCCAGTGCATAAATATATATATATATACCTCATCGCAGTGCATGTTTCCCTCGTTCCAAATATAATTCCTTAGTGAAAAATTGTGAACTCAAGGTTAAGAGCTCTTCATTTCGTTTCAAATCAGCTAATGTAATTGCATGGTTTAAACAATGTTGGGGTATTTAATTTTAATTTTATATCAAACTCAAACTGCCTTTATTTATTTCATACCCTTTACTTGTGTAATTTTTATAACAGAATTATTTGTTAAACAAAACTCCAATAGTCATTGCAGTTTTAAAATAAGCAAACGTTTATGTATCTAAAAGCTTACAGTGAATTGATCCATATTGCAATTATTTATAAACACTGTAGTATATTATTCTACTATTTAAGAAAGAATTCCAGTACGAATGCGCTCTTGTAGTCAAGTACAACGTCAATAGTAATGATTAAACGAAATAAAGACGTCAATGATTCGATACGCGAAAGATGTATTGTGCCCAAAATTAAAATATTAATCTCTTTGGCAGGCGTTTTACTATTCAAGATGACTGTAATCTAGAGTGCATGAACCTATATGGCGCTTGTTATTTATGACTTATTTTTTTCACAACGCCCTTATCGTCCTTGGCGTGATCGCGAATATTTAGATTGGCTTATTTACTTGTTTGCGTTGAGATTTAATGATGAATCGAAATTGAATTTTTTTCCAGATTTCTTTTACGTTTTACGGATTATCCATATTTTTATATCGCATCCGCATCCTTGAGTTTTAAAAACGGAGCTTGATCATCTAATATTTCTCCATCTTGAATAACCTTTTTTGATGGCATATTAAATTTTTAATAACTGCTATAAAAAGTCTTATATCGTTCAATTTTTTTTTTAATAACGGCAACGTTTCACGTTCACGTTTCTCTTCAAAGTAATAACTTCACTTTCTTCTTTTTCCTTGATCTCTTTATAAAATAGCCTTTGTAAAGCAATTATTCAAATGTTAAAATACAATAAACTATAATTGTTTACTTATACATTATTAGTTATTGTTTTTTTTTTATTTTCAAATCCTTGGGAAAGTACAGAAATTAGTTTTAAAAAAATTGTGTGCATAAATATTGCGATAAAACAAATTTACGTCGTTAGGATAATTCCCTCGCTATTGTACAATACAGGCTATTTTTACTCCCCAAATGGTTTATCTCGTTATGGACGTTATAGATGCTTTTAATCTGTTTATAGCCCAAATCTTTCATTCAAGAGATAATTGTGATATCGTATATCGTATTGATATTCAAAGTCTGTTTATGAAATTTCGCCACAGATTTTTCGAAGGCCAGAACTACGAAGGAAAAAGTGGCGTGAGAAGATAAATTTAGCATTATACTTTGCATTTGAAGCCAAGTGAAATTTAAATCACCCATTGATTTTCAAATTTCAAAATTGATTCTAGACTGATTTCTTTTCTTTTAAAAATTTGAATTGCTGACACCGCGTAAGAAGCTAAAATTCTGAAAGAAATGCGATCACCTGAATGGATTACGTTTATTTTAGTAAGAGGCTTTAGATGACAAAAAAAGCAAAACTTTGTCATTTAAACGGCAAACAAACGATTGTCAATACATACATTGAAGAGCTACTACCGAGTAAAATAACGAATCCCTCATTTTTATATATTTTTTTATAAAATCTCCCGCGCAGAACCTACAACAATATGCTAAGGTGTGGTATATCTTATCTCGTAAATTTATCAAATTTATCTCTTGATCAAGCATCAGATGAGCGCAGCAATTTTTATGCTTGCAAAGGTTAATGTACAGTACATATAGTGCAGGGTAAGTGGAGATTATTCAAAACTGATAATAACTTTTAACGTTAATTTCATGTGACTTGGTTAATTAATTTAGAATTCTTGAAATAATTCAAGCGTCAATGTTTGATCACAGCAATTTTGTACCGCATGAATTACAAAGAAGCAGATTGGCACCGCTGTAGTTCTGTTCCATACGTTTTCATGTTAATTACAAAAAAAAATCAAACAGTCAATTGGTACACTCTCCTAAATTCAGTACACTATCAATCGTATGAATCGTATTTGGAATATATCATCAAAAGTCTGTAGATCTGCCGATCGATTTCCCAATACAGTTTACCGAATACATTAGCACATCTTAAACACTCGTCCTAGCTCAAAACAATCCAAATTCAAGTGAAATAACTCATGTATTTTTATCAGTCCAATTACACTTTCAAATCTATCCAGAGAAGAAACACTGTAAGCGATTCACGCTTTCAAATCTATCCCAACCCTTACAATTGAAAATGTATAGCAGGAGATATACTCGCGCAAACATAAGCGTCAAGTCGCTCGAGATAACAAGACCCCACACACACGCCCCTCTTTATATTTCTCCTTCCTTCAAATATAATATGACGCGCGATTTCGATTGGTATCGGGAACGCGCGCCAAGAAAGAAAAAACATCTGCCTTTATCAATTTCCTAATAATGTATGCGAATAAGACATGCCGAAACGAAAGACTATACGTACAGATAGAAAGCCCTCTCTTTTATTGATGCCTTCGACGTATACAGTGCCAAGATAAAGACCCGAAAAGCTCGTACGACTGCAGCTATAAGTTGTTTTGAACACGCTATTGCGCAACGCTGTAGTTTTGTATGCTGATTAATTACGTGCGTAGGAATTGAAAGATGAATAACACGCGTTGAGCTGTGCGAGCTGTCAAACGTAAAAAGGAGATAAAGGAAAGTGAAAAAAATTTATACGCATGGAATATATGGATTTTTTTGAGGAACGATTTATACAGATCAATGCTAGATCACTGCATAATGACGGCCCTACGATTCAGAAACGAGCTGCTTGTAGGTCATGAATATGTTGATCACTTCTTTCCGGTATTTCGGTTGCTGCATATTTCTCGTGGTGCTTTTTGTTTTTTTTTCAAACTCTTTTTTTTATTGAGGCGTTAAACAGAGGAAGTGTATTGAAATAAAAAGAAATATCCAGAATGGATATTCCCATGATTTAATAACCGCACAGTTTGTAGTCTACAATAGTAGTACGACTTTAATGTTTTGATAAAACAATTTTCAGCAATTCAAATTTTTTTCCTTGATGTACGCATTGAAATGGACGATGAAATGGTTTCTCTTTATTACTCTTATAACAAATAACAACAGATAGTGGCAGATAGATGTAATACGTGAATATATTTCTACTTCCTTTCACCTGGATATGATGAACGATCGGCTTATGATTTCCTAATATTCATCAAGTGCATTTTAGAATAGTCGTTTTATAAAAAGAACAACAAACAATTATAAGATCCATGTAATTGATGATTTCATAAGCCAGTATTCTCCTTATCTTGTTCTTATAAACATCAATAAATTAGCAAATGATTATCATTAATATCAATTTTGACAGTGACGTAATACTATAAATGATAAAAACATATGTAGATCCAGGCATCATATTTTTTCTTGTGTTCAAAATTTTTAGTTTAGCCTTTCATTACATGTAAATTTGTTGACACTTCACTCAAAATTAATGTAATCGGTTTTGATAATTCAGCATTATCTTTGCATAAAATCTAATCGCAATTTATGGGATCATACTTATCAGTTTTTCATTTGTTTGAACAATCCTATCGCGAGTGTAAACTGACAGTAAAAAAATTATAAATATCAAGTGGTCTTTATTGGATGGATACTTTCTTTTCTCGGTGATATCAATCGAGTCCACTGCCAGTTGAGAGAAAAAAAGTTAGTAGTGGCTATATACAAACTCGAAACAATTTTACGATCAGTTTAACAGTGTTAAGAGGATTATCTACTTCACAATCTTATCTATATTTGTATGGCCTACGAACACTATATCTTTCATTCTCGTATATTTGCTATTCATTTCACACACGAAGCCGTATATACTACGCACATTTATACATTTTGTTTTTTTTCTGAACTGTAGGGAATCACGAGCTTCTTCTCGTAAATATTCGGTCGCTTTATTGTCACGTAACTTTGTCGAGAAGAAAAAGAAACGAAAGAGAATATGCCAGACCGAAGGACACGGAAACCTATTATCCTCGTCATGATTCACACACGTGCGTGGGTCTCTTTGAAATCTGCTTCGCTGAAAACGTGGATATTTGGAATTCGCATTGGTCCACTGTTTGGCAAAGTGCCAATTCGGTTCCAGAATTTTTACACGTGTGTGTAGGTATATTCTCCGCCTCTTTCATACGTATGTGTATGCACATGTTAGGCATTAGCGGCCCTTTTGAATGAGTTTCTTGTAAGCTTTTGCAGGACTCGGTTAAGAGGTTAGGTAAGGCCCCCGGGAGAACAGGAAGACCCTCGTCATTCGGAATCCCCCCCCCCACCTCTTTCTGCTTCTCTCTTTGGCGCCCGGTTCGCTTAAGAATGTGCGCCTCTAAAGCGTATAAAGATGAAGAATGTGAATTAGAATGAGCCAAAAAAGAAATAACGATGGAGGATGCAAAAAAGAAGAGAAGGAGAAAAAGGATCTTAGACCGATAGGAGATGATTTCGTGCTGGCATTTCGCTCCTACCTTTATTCTACTTCGTCTTTTTGATCCTTTCGCGCAGGAGTTTGTATATCAGTCTCGCTGTTATGATTATATTAATGTAAATTTAAAAACGCGATGATTTCACTATTGATACACTTTTCATGTATTTTATAACATTTTTGATATCTTTTTTTTTATGCCTACACTAAAGGATGAATATCTTACGCAAGAGATTTAAGTCAGCCAGTTATTAAAGTTCATTACAGTATCTTACATTGTGCATTTAAATGAATTGGAATTCATATCAGATGTAGTCCTTAGTCTTGAATAAGCTACTACATGTTGAGTTCATTACAGTGGATTCCACTCTATAGAATTTACCATGTAGTGCACACAAATCAAAGAAATTAAATTTTTTTAGATCAGTGTCATCTTACGCTGTAAATATTATTGGTGTTAGGAAAAGAAACCACACTCACGATGCACATCTGAAAATGTAACCAGTCTACATCACAATGAAGCGAATCAACTTGATAACTTTGGCAATCATCTTTCACTTTAAAGAATGAGAATTTACGACGTTCCCTCGATTCAGCCTCTTACTCACAATACCCAAATTAGCAAAATATGCATCTTGCGCAACATTGCAACTGCAAGTGTCTGGATAGATTGGCCCGACACCAGCCCGTTATACAAAATATAAAATGTATCTCAACCCGAACACGACTTCAAGCGCTCTTTTACAACATTTCTTCGTCGGTCTCTCTGTCCTTTCATTTCCTTCTCTTGGCTTTTGGATCGGCGAGAGCGGTCGCAGTGTCGTCGACTGAACCACCACACCATCGTGGTCGAGACCTCGCTTATACGCGTGTATGCGTACATACGTACAGACTCGTTGAGGGGCCAGCGAAGCACTATGTAGGCGTGCGCTAATGACTCCAATTAAACTCGTTTCCTCGAGTTCGCACAAGTACGTACATTCGGGACGTGTAGGCTCGCTGTTCTCGACTTGTGATGAATTTTCTCATAATAGGAAAAATCCTTTCAGTTGTATCCCATCCTGTTTAGAATTTGATAGTATCTCTGTTATTATTAATAGGATACTTTTAAAATTATTTGGACGATCAGATAACAATTCTATTGCAAAAATTAATTTATATATTTTTGTTATATTATATTATCAGAAATAAGAAAACTGAAGTTGGCAAGACATTAATTGAAGCGATCAAATGTTTTGTAATTTATAAAATAACATCAACTTACCTTAGGTTTATTCAAATATGATGATTATTATCTAAGCTGATAAATTATACCAATATTTACCAAAACAGTTTCTAATACGTAATAAAGTAAATTGTCAATGGCTTGAGTGATTGTCATCCACAATAAATTAGAATTTCAAGAGAACAAGTGTAGATCCAATAAGAACGTCTAATAACCCAAAAGCAAGAAATCATCACCTTACACCCTAAAAAAGGCGACTGAAAAAAGGACGTAAGATGAAGATAGTTTAACAATCCTAATCGTAAACATTCCCCTAAATTGTTTGCTGAAAGGCTAGCAATTTCTTCTTAATCAGTCGTCCGTTCATTTCTACATAGCTCCATCATCCATCCATTGTGTGCGCGCTCTTAAGCAAAGCAACAGGAAGTGCCAGGAATTTCTCCGTGGAATGAGAAAATTCCGCGGCTCGGTGACGACATAATCGACCGCAAAGACGTGACGAACCAACTCGCAACACCTGTACCATCAGCAGTGGTGGCAGTGGCAGCAACGGCGCGAGAGCTAACCGATGTCTATTTGCGCTCTCTCGTCAAACAGGTAGAACAAAAGAGGAGCCTTCAACCTAGCTATACGGGGAAAAAGCCAATGTCTCGCGAACATTATTATATAATGTTCTTCCATTTTCTCTACACGCTGAAATAATGCTTGCTTAGTGCTACAAATTAACTAATAATTGAAGCGTTATTTCAACTACCAAAATTCCAGATCTTGAAGAACATTATCTCCGTTCACTAATGATGAAATCAACTATTGATTAGAAAAATGACACTGATCCAATTCCTAGTATTAATGTAAAAAAATGTAAAAAGAAAAAAGAAAAGAACAACGAAAAGAATTATGCTTGAGTCCTCTACCTAACCCATTCGTTATGTCACATATTCCATCTTTTTTACCCTCGACACATAACAACGGTACCAGCTTATCCTATTGACGAACAAAAACCATACCATACGAAGCAGGATGCGCGCCTTCGCAGTTACGGCCGCGCCGCCGAGCCTCCGTCATATAATACTCAAGCTCCTCGTGCTCGTTCGTTGGTTCGTTCGTTCGTCGGCGTGTGTGACTTTTACACCGATGACTGCAACGCCACCACCACCACCATCAGCAGCAGCAGAAGCACTGGATTGTCTTTCACGTTAACAAAGTGTTCAGTCTCCCGATGTTGTATATAGCACGGTTCTGGGTGGCTTTTTTATCTTCTTACGCCTATGTGTGGGTGGGCGTCTTTCTCTTCCTCTCGTTTTTCTTTTTACGACTTTGGTGTTCTGTCTTGTGCGCGAGGATAGCGAACCCGATGCTTTAATTGATTAATTTTCTTCGTTGTATGTTCATGAACACACGCGTGGTCATTACGCGGAAGTTAGGCTTTGGGTGTCAAATTGTGATATTTCATTGACGTGCATGATGAGAGATCGTTTCAATTTCATTTCTATTACAATGTTGGACGGTCAAGCTGCAAAAATATTATCCATTCAATAAATCCATACATAATACACGTTCAAGAATACATATTTTCGTTTTACTATTCAGTACCTATAGTAAAAGTATAGAAATGAAATAAAATGGTTGTGCAAATTTATAATTCTCATTATTTCTTATCAACATTTGCAATGAAAATTTCTTCGGGCTCTTAAAATGGAGAGATCTGAAAGTACATGACAATTAACATTACAGCTGCTCGAAAAAGCCGTTAAAGTCAATTTCTATGTAGCTTATCAAATACTCTAGCCATAGAATCTCACCTCGGTACAACGTAATTTATAAGAAATTCCTTGTTCCCCATAAAAAAGGAGCATAAAGTATTATAATTAATTATCAATGCATACTCAACTGCTTATTTTATCGTTTTGTTGAACCACAAAAATAAACATAACCATAAAATAAGATCTCATCAAGTTACCATATACGGCAACATTCCAATGGTGCAAAAAGTACTCCAAGTATTTATTGCCCTAAGAAAGTGGTAAGCTGCGTCTTCATATTTTGCTTGAGCTTCATAAAAAGAGACGAGGAGAGAAAAAGAAAAGTCTCTTTCTCCTTAAATATCCATTGCTTCACATATAATACGTGTCTGTAACTCAAGATCAAACGGAAGCTGTCCGCTCGTATTCTCTCCGCGACAACCAGAGCTTTTTTTCGCGAGGTCAGCAAATTTCATCCCTGGGACAAATCCATCCTTACGGTACATAATACGATACAAGGCATCATCTCAAAAACACACATGAGAAACTCAAGATACTCCTTACCGCTACTGATCGCAGACTGGTTTCTTAGATTCGCAATAACTTCTTAAGACTTGTAACATCATAAAATATTACTGTGAAATATTTTGCATTTCGCAATCTTTTATACAAGTTTTCTATAATACTTTCAGACTCTAGATTTCCTGCATCTTGGTTAATACGCTACAGATCTTTATTATTTAAAATTTATTTCTTTTATTTACTAAGTCCCGGTATAGCAGTATGACACTGTAGAAAAATATGCATAGTCATTACCAAAATTATTCTGATGTTAACATTAATCATCAAATTCCAATATTGCAAACTAATGCATTAACATATAACTCTGAATAAAATTGGATTAAAAACGTATCGCATAAATCATATGAGAAAAAGTGGTATGTGTATACCATGACAAGTCCCTCTGGCACATAGTAATCAGCAGTGCGCGCATTTTTCTCACTGCATAAAAGCTCAGGAAGAGAGTTGGGAAGAGGAGGCATCAGAAGAAGCCGATAAGAGAGAGAGGGAGAGAGAGAGAGTAAGAGAGAGAGAGAGAGAGAGAGAGAGAGAGAGAGAGAGAGAGAGGAGGGGAGAGAGAGTGTGTGTGAGAGAGAGAGAGAATGGCGAATAGAAGCAGGAAGGAGAGAAGGACCCTTCTCATCCTCCTCTCCCTCTCTTCCTCTTCGCATCGCATCGCTTCTCTCACTCTTGCGCACATACGCGTACGTGTGCGTATGTGCGCCTACTCGCTTTTCAAGTCTCGCGAACACCATTGCCCCCAAGAACGTGACTAAAAACAGAAGGGAACTTCATTCTCTTTCCTCTCCGTCTATTATATATTTTTAGTCTAGGTGCACGTCGCCGTACTACTACTACTACTACTTGCAAAGGACAAGAGGGAGGGCGGAAAAGGGAGGATTTTTTTTGTCGAGGTATAGGGAGAGAGAACGAGAAGGTGTTGTTTCGAGATCTTTTCGGAGGCTCAATTATGAGGATTTTTACGCGCAGGCGTTCATGCGAGCGAGAGCAAAAGATTTTTGTATTGTGTGTATCCTTATATACGTTTACACAGAGGTTGGGCCATTGTTCACTAGTGCTTTTTTCCTTCCCTTCTGATTTCTTTTTTGCTGTACTAGGCCTTGTAATTTCGTTTGCTAATTCACGTTTCTATCGCGGGATGCGAAATAATTGAGATGAAATGTTTTTTGGTTAGCTCACTTACTACTTCTTTTTTCGACGGCTTGAGAATGGATGGATTGTTAATTTGGACGTGGGTTATTGAGATCTTGCGCGATCTCACCGTTTACTCGCCGCCCTCTGGTGGGTTATATGCGAAACTGATGCTTTGTTCGGGATAAGTTGGTTTAAGGAAAAAAAATTATGCTAGAACATTTAACCAGCAAGTAAAATAGCTCATTTTTAGTAAAATGAAAATACTAATGATTACGATTTTCGTCTTCAAGATATGCCAATTTAAATTTTGAACATATTTCGTAAGAGTAAAAGAAATAAACAAACTATGAGTTTCACGTCTCAGGTTCGTACTTTAGATATGTACCTATATTTCAGAGCCGAAAAATAACAGGTAGGTGATTTAAAAAGGCTGTTTAAGAAATGACGAGGACTACAAAATGCAACTGACCGATGTAATTAAAAAAATTATAACCTCGCAATTTAGGATATCTAAAAATTCTTCTAGTAATCTAAAATGTTATGAAATCGCGATCTAATGGATCAATTTTGAGGTCAAATTCAGCTTTAATGTTTTACAATACACAAGAATAGGTCAATCAGATCTTACGCACAGAGTACTTTTTTCATTTTGTGCACTTGTGTTATTTATACAACTGAAAACAAAGATCTTTTTATTTCTAAATAACTTTAATTGACCATTAAGATTTTAATGATTATATAATTTTAAAATTAGAAAGTAATTGCGCTGTTTATAAAGATAAATTAGGAAAATCATGATGTAAGATGGTGTTACGAGGATGAAATGTAGATAAGGCGCAATAATTTCACTTTATTTAATTATTTCACTTTTTTATAATTCATTATTCTTTATCCCACCAACCTTGTAATTTCTTTTGCTAATCCACTTTTAAATTTAAAACTATACACCTCGTTATGTTTGTTCAGATATAAAAAAAACGTTTTTTACAATTCACTTGGAATTAATATGTACAGCAGGCAGGAAAACGTGATCTGTTGAATTATTTTGATAAGATAAGCTCCTCGTCAAAAATGTACTTGAATTATTGTTGAGTAAGCAAATGTATGTAATGTTTTTTTTAATGTGCAATCCCAGAAATGATTAATCATTTTTTAAATATTTGTTTACACTTTTACCGTTATTAAATAAAGAGTCGATAAAGTCTAATAATTATATTCAATATTTGAACTTTATGTTGAATAACATAAAGCTATAACATTCTATCAAAATAAATACTGCCCATGCGATCGGATTTGGCATATCAAACGAATATAATATCCCAGAGTAAATATTTATTATGATTTATTTGCTTATGCACTTATAAAACCACTGAATTTCGTCCATTATCCATTTTTTTTATTTCGACGTTATGTAAATCATCCACGGGTAAGGAAATTTAAGATATAAAATACACGCGATAGTTTGTAGAAATAATAAGCAATAGAAATATGAGTAACATTAATAAATTATCCGCTGCTTCAAATGCTTTAGCTTGTATAGCTTAAAGCTTATGTTGCAAATCCATTTAAGACTGCGTACTTTAATGTTCTACCGAAAGAGGTATAGGTCTTATACTGTGACCATTTTTCTCTCTTGTCTTGATGTACGTTCCTGATTAAATAGCAATGAGAGAGCAAGATAAATACCCTCTTCTAGAGATCATAAAACTCCTTCATGACTTAAAAGTTATGCTTCAAGACACTTCCATCCGTTTGTTCAATTCTCGCAGCTTTGATAAAAAGGTTATTGTTGGACCATTATCTTTTTTTCACTGGATGAATAGCAAATATATCCCTGTGTATTCTTTTTTCCTCTCATGCGCGGATATGCTCGCAATAAAATAATAAAGATATCTATATTCTCTTTTTCACTCTATCCACTGATCGTACTTTATGAGTTACAGCAGCACTCGGTCTTACGTTGTCCCTCTTTTTCTCAATTCTCTTTCTTTTTTTCTTCTCCGCGTCCATCGACATTTCCACATCTTTATCGCTTATCTTCAGCGGCGCACACACACACAGCATAGAGAGGCAAGAAAAAAGAAACACCGAGAAATCCGTGCATTGTCATTCCGAAAGTCTACCCATTCTTATTTATATACAATGGGTGAATCGAAAAATCGCACGACGCAGATAAATACGGCTCGAATTTTTTCCTCGCTTTTCTCCCCGTTTTGTTTTCCATTTGCTGTGTCTGCTGTTGCTGCTGCAAGAAGAATTTCAGTATTCTAAAGATAGAGCCGCTTTTTATCCGACTCCGGTCTCTCTCTCTCTCTCCCTCTCTCTCTCTCACTCTCTCTCTCTCTCGTAATTCTCGATGCAAGCAAGGGGCAGAGAAAAGAAGAGAGAGAGAGAAAGACTGATGGAGAACAACGAGAATCGTGCGAGGGATTCCGGACACCTGCGGGGCGATTTTTTTCACTCCTAGGCGTAATAATGAGTGTTTCTGAGCGTGATGTGACACTGCAATCGAAGAGAGAGACAGAGAGAGAGAGAGAGAGAGAGAGAGAGAGAGAAGGAAGGACTTCATTTGCTGTCACGAGGGATCATCGCGAGGTACCGCTGTGGTATATGCAAATCTCTCTCTCTCTCTCTCTCTATCTCTTGCTTTTGTGCATTTAAAGAGAGTATGCGCGAGCGTATCTCGACGTTTCACGGCGAATTAATCTGCAGCTAGGCGTGAAAATGACATTGCGCCGTGTTTTACACTTCCGGTTGAGTGTGTGTATGCATTTCCTATATTTGATCGGCTTAGATGAATTTCAGTGTTTAATGAACAACAATTGATTCTCGTCACTTTTGTACTTTTACGCTTTCAATTGTACTTTTTTTTTTGTCAAATTTGCATGTTTGAACATATGTTATTTACAGGGAATGGGATACACGCGTCGTTTGCTGATTTAGCTGAAAGTGTGAGTGAGAATATTGAATGGCAGATTTTATAGTCACGGCGTGACAAAACATGCAAATGTGATGCCTATTACGTTAAGCTGGGGTTCTGAGTTATAAACCTATCGTGCTTTACATAATATTGAGATTGATTTTCCGCTACCATGGACCACTTCGTCATTTTAACGTCATTTTGAAAAGAAAATTATTTAGACTAAAATTTGTTATTGTACGAATCAACTATTATTTATTATATATATATAATAGTTTTACATTCATTAATATAATTAAATCGTAAGATTTCTTTTAGTTTTGATTATCATCAGAACAGCAGAACCGGACAGATTATTTATAAAAAGAACCGCGTTTTTTTCTTACAGCCCAAAAAACTTGTCTTCGGAATTATTCAAATCTAATAAAATCTAAAAATCATGTCCACATCGGCTTTTTTTGTCAATAAAAGCGTTAATCGCCTCTTCGAAATACCGTCGTCATTCAAAATACATCACCTTACACGAAAAAAAAGGTCACTCTTGAAATCATTCGAACTCCAATTATCAGCATTGAAAGATCGAATATAATTTACGATTCATCGAGAAGAGAGGCGATATTGCAAGGACGCACACGAGTCTCGATTGTCTCGCGCGTCTTTTGGCATCAGCAGTAGCCCGACGCGTCGCATCTCTCTTGGCATTTCTCGAATGCGCCATACCCGCGCGCGCTCTCTCGATTATTAATAGAATATGCATTTCGGGCTGTGGCTGGGCGGCTACAGTGTATATAGCTGTGCCTCATCGTTGTCGTCTACATAACCTGCGACATCGCCCCGCGTGCGCGAGATGCTCCGCGCCGAGTAATGGAAGGCGCCCCCTCTGCCCGTCATACCTTCTTGCATTTTTCAGCCGGATCGACGCGACGCGACTTGTAAGGGGCGAGGGTTAAATTTTTTAAACTCTTTTCAGGAGTGGATATTGTTGCTGCTTGCGAGGGAGATTGAGAGGGAGATTATTTAATATAGGTTTTGCTTGTAAGTTATTCGATTTGGTTCTGTATAATGCATTTGTTACAGAAAATTTTGTATAGTTTTTCGAAACGGTAGACTATTGGGTCGTTTAAACATTAAATGTTTAGTTATTTGTTGTGTCGAAATGCAGTAAATGGGAGTTAGCACTGCGGTTGAATGAGAATCGACGTTACCTTTGAATATTATATTTACATAGTGGTCGATGTACTGTGGTCGCTGCAATTGAATGAGCTGCAGTACACGATGCATTGTTATACAGAATCCTGTATTCTACGAGACCTGATTTTTTTTAAAGAAGTGCATTCCTTCCAATTCTGTACGATTCTAAATCCAAAGTATGAACCTCTGAAAACGCGTTCCCATAGTATTTTATTATTCCTAATCCGTCATTGGCATACGAAGATATCACTTGATATAAAATATAGAACTAATATTTCATATATTGTAATAATAAATGATAATGAAAATATATAAAGTCTGTATCAATATTTATGTTTAAATTGGCTTAGCAAATGTACAATACGTATATACAGTAATATAGATTGTATAACAAAACGTCCTATAATAAATAAATAAAATAAAACCTGCAACCTACTGCGACAGTTCGAAACCTTTGTCCGTATGTCATCGATTTTCAATACACTCAGTCTTTTGTTATTTATTATTTTAAATTTTTGCCTTTCAATGAGTCGAGTATGCAGCTATATAATATTTTAAACTAAATGTACCTACTTGTTTATTGTAAGAATACTTAAAAACTTGATATACCATTTAACAATAACGAAGTAAATTAATGTTTTTTTTTCCTTTCCCAGGATTGAAATGTCATTGCGATATTTGCGCGGAGCAGAACAACACCTGCGAAACCGATGGCTACTGCTTTGCCAGTACGAATTTGGACAAGGATGGCATCACATACGCTTATAGGTACATTTAGTCGTTTCACCAATATAACCAACTCTACCTTCAATAATCGATAAAGAACTATTTTATTAAATTTTAGACAGGATAGTTTTATTCTTTCGTATACGTTTATTTTTTTTTTTAATTCATTCGTTTCTGTTATTCCAAAGCATTATTTTTCATTCTCATGATTTCGTTTAGTCGAAAAGCAACATCTTCCATAACGAGCTCCCCCAAAAATCGAAGGTACAAATCCATCACGCACTTCTCACAAGCCTTCCATACACAAAAGAGAAAAAAAGAAAAAAGATTTTGTTCTCGTCGACAAAAGAAAGAAAAGAAAAAAGCTATATCGACAGTTCCAATACTCGAGCAGAGAAAGAATATGTACATATTTAAATTGAGCATGTACACACGTACATATACATTTAGCAAAGAGAAACCTTTTCAGCAAAAACAGAATATGCGAGGCAGTTGAGCTCGGTATCTTCCGTTACCATGCGCTATATATATATGTATATATGTGCTGCTCGATTTTTTATTTGAGTACTCTGGGAGCTTAGTCAAGATTGATTAGATTCCGGTACCTATGCTTCCCTGCTTCTACGGGCAAAATAATTTAAACAATTTAAACTCCGGAATTTGTAGAATTCTTTCCTAATTAAATTTCTATAGTATTTCAAACATTTTCTCCGCAATGAGCTACTACATCCTTTTATACAAGAAAGTATTAATGCTAAAGTATTAAAATACATCGCTTTTCTGTAAATCAGAAAAAAAAATATCCGCGTGTGCTTAAAATTGTTGGGAGAACCATTAAGGCCCAGCGAAAAGAAAATAGGCAGAAGCATCGTCCATAAATCGCGCAGCAAAGCGTGTGCTCATTATAGAAAAGTTAACGAAAGGTGCCGAGGCAACCCACCACTTTCTACATACACACACACATACCTACATACAGACACACACTAACCGCGTGCGTATAGTCATGCGAAATTCGTTGCGATCGATTTCTTCCGCCTCGCGAACCCCTAGTATAGGGTGGTACAACCCACTGCACGAAAACACGCACCGTGAGAGGGAGAGATAGAGAGAGAGAGAGAGAGAGAGAGAGCTTTTTCGGCCCTGCTATGCCGTTATTAGCGCCTGTGTATCGCTCTCTCGACCGGTGGTTTAGTAGGATATACCCACCGAGTTTTCGTCGCGATGGAAACGCATGGCCGCGTTCGTGCGTCGACGTCCACGCGAACGTATACGCACACTTTCTGTGTGTTGTGTATTCCTCTAACATCCGAATTTTTCGGGGGATACGAGCCGCTCGAGAGTACGAGTGTGCTTTATTTTTTCTTTATATAATATTCGCTCTGGAGAGAGAGAAATGCTATAGGTACGGTGTGTATCGATGAATGCTGAAAATGCAGAAAATAAAATGCGAATTGAAATTGAAATTGGGCGCGCGATGAAAATGTTTTTTTTTTATTATTATGTCGGATTCTCGCCTCGATACTATAGAAACTGCAATTTACTATGGATATATAAGAAATTTAAATATTGCAAGAGCGATGAATAATCTCAGTCTTCGATTTTTCTTTTTTCGTCGTAATAATATTTATGCGCCTGTCGCTTCGTTTATAGCAGTTTTATCTGGTTTAGAACTTTAAAATATTAATCCAACGAATGCATTCGTGTATAGCGATAAAATAGTATTTTCCCGATTTAAATTACCGAACCACAGTGTCCACGACGACAAATGTCATATGTATACGTATACACATTTATTATTATTTTAGACTTTCTACAATTAGACAAGAGATCGTGATAAACATTAACAAGTTCCCCGCTATTTACGTAACGGACACACACATAAGCAAAAATTATGTACGCGTAACGCGTTCCTTCCGTTAGAAGAAATTGAATAATCAATGGGCGAACCGCGGCATAATCATTTGCAAATGATATATTGTTCTCGCGATAATGAACTCTCGCGAATGGGTAATAAAACCGAAGCAAATATATATTGGATAGTAAACCAAACGTACATCTATATACGCGTATATCGTGATCCGTGATGTGTGTTTACGGTTCTATTAATAGCCACGGCAACGCTCGGGAGTTTGTTGGCACTAGTCAAAATTGCTGAGTTATGGCCTTTCTCCAGTGCGAACGAGCGAAATGTTTTGTTCCGACACTTTATTGGGTTAGGTCGGGGAATTTCGTCGTTTAATGCCGATATATAAGTTTGAGCGCATCCTGTGATTTTCGTATACTCGGCGATTGCGCGATACTATGCATGCACGTTCAATAAAATTAAAATTACTAGTCGTGTCCCTTCGGATTGTGCTCCATACGTCATGTCATGACGATAAGATAGTTGGGCATCGCTTTTCATTGTTATCTTATTATTGCACTTTCTTTCTCTATTAATAGCCGATTTATATAACGAGCAAAGACATTGGCTAATTCACTTGCTAATATATCATCGAATGATATAAGAAAAACGAAGATTGTCGATTAAGAAAGAGGTTTCCTTTATTACATCCTTCTTTTATAAAATTGTTCTATTCAATTTTTTAATGTTCTCATTCGATACAAAAATATTCAATTCTGAAAATTTCTATTTCTTTTAGCGTTTTATTTATGCTCCAACTTCTACCGTTTACAAAATGATACGTTGACAGGAAGAAAATTAGCCTATGAACTATATACAGTAATAATACAAACGGTTTGCTGTCTGGAGCTAAACGCTTGATTTCATATTCAATATTTCTCCCTGCATTTAAATTTCGGCACAGACAGCCAAATCTTTTTCTCAGTCTATGCTAAATAAGAGAATATCCAAAAACTATCCTCTGTATACTACGTCCAATATTTGTGAGCGATTTCAAAAGGTATAAACGATTTTGCATCACATGCACATTGCGAAACCGATCTATTTCGAGCCCGAAAGCCACTCGAGATTTCAATCCGCGGTATACCTCTTTACATGAAAAACATTTTATCAAAGCATTTTCAGCATTGTCAAGTCGGAACATCGATCGATAGCCCAGGTTTAAATTTAAATTCGCGTCGCCCGAATGCGTCTAATTGCGGAGGTTAACGTCAAAGGAGGAGGAAGAGGTCGTCTCGGGGGGAGGAGGGCACACGCGTTACAGCGTCCATTTTCATTGGCCTCTCGGCTTTACTCTCTGTACTCTAAGTGTTGGAGAACGATTATTATTCGACACTTGACCCTGGGCCAAACGCGGCCGAGTGCAAAAGAGTGTATAAAGAGAGGGGGGAGAGGGAGGATGACACCACCTCCTTGATCTTCTCTCGAAATAACGCCGCGCGCGCACATTTTTATCTCCCTCCCCCTTCGAGCAAGAAAGTTCTCGCTATCGCTCAAAGTATTATATAGCCTGATTGCGAGAGCTCACATATAGATTATTTCTCTTTCTTTCTCTCTTGCTTCTGGTTATTTGCTAATATCCTATCAGCAGTAATGCCACTCCTCTTCCTCGTATAATGCGTCGAACTCGATACCCTTCGTCGGTGGTTTGCATCAACGATGTTTCCTTTTTTTAACCGCTTATTATATATGATGTGATCGAGTGACGATGTTTGACGGTCTTTTGATGTACGCCTGATAGGGATTTGATTGATTTGCCAAATTTATGGATTAACCAATTAGCTGATTGAAATCACGTTTTTCGGAACTCGATGATTTAAAGACGAATGTTACCGATACCGCGTTAAGTGCGGATTTTAATTGGGATTTTTTATGATTCTTTGATATTAATTTATTGCCGAATTATCATTTCTTTAAAGATCAATTTCTATTTGTGAAAATACATCGCTGAAAAGCACGTGAAAAAACAGTGATTGTCAATACTTAAATCGACAATCTCGTTATCAAAAAATTGAATAACAATACTTTAAGTCGTGCTTACCAGTCTCGATATGTCACATTACGATTACCGGTAAAACAAACACTCCTTGAATCTGCTGATACTCGCGGGATCGATGCGCAAAAAAAACCGTCGTCACTAAAAGTACGATTAAAGTACTATATATACTAACGACCCACAACAAGCTGACCTAAGCGAAGCAAAGCAAAAAAGAAAACAGAATCACGCGGCGCGAAATCCCAAAAGCAGAAAGAGAGACTGCAGCGAAGCGCAGCACTTATATTTCCACGCGTCCCAATTCCCTCGTCAGCGCAAACTCGGCCGGCTCTAGTAACAGCAGCAGCAGCACCAGCAGCAGCGGTATAGCGACAGATTGAAAGCGCGCACAAAAGAAAAAGGCGATTAATTGGTGACAATTGGCATGTAGACGACGCGCATCAACGCGTCCGCTACACTATTATACACTGCACACATATACCACTAGAAATACCAGAGAGAACAAAGCACGAGAAGAGAGTGCGAATAGAGAAAGGCCCACACACTCTCGTAGTCGTCGTCGTCGTCGTCGCGATTCAGCATAATGTGCATTAGCGCGAATATAGCGGCGAGGTCAGGCGCATTTAAATACGTAATGCGCCAGACGGGTAATTCGACTAGAGCCCCGCGGCCAACGTGTGCAGTGCGCGTATATCGTACAATATATACACATGCATATAGATACCAGTGGCGCGGGGAATATTGCTTGATTGGTCCTGGAAAGGGAAGTGGAGCGAGATTATCGAGTGAATCTCTCTAAAGCGCGAGGAGAGAGGGTATATAGGAGATGGAAGGTGGAGTCTGCTGCGGTCCTCTCGTGTATTGATCAGAGCGACGCCTAATCTTTGCACGGCAGCATTCCCCCACTCTGTCTCTACTCTCTACTCTCTACTCTCAATATTCTACGACCTTACATATTTCAAGGAATATGGGTGTGTATATATGTATATGTTGGGAGAGAAGTTAGAACGGGTGTCAGCTGTCGATTTTCCCTCTACCTTCTGGGGAATGTCTCAAATTCGTAAAATGCCTTCAATATGGCTAAATTAGTCTCCTGTCTCGGGTATCTCTCGGATGCTGTTGCTGCTGCTGACGACGACTTATGGGATTTTTTTTTTTTCAACTGTGTCAGTCGGTGCGGCGGGAAATACTTTGCTTTGATGAACAATCTTCGAATAACTGACGGGGAACATACGAACTTGCTCGACCGTAATTTCAGTTTTCGGACTTCCATATCGATTATTTGAGCACAGTATTTCGCTCGTTTGTGTAAGCTTGATATAATAAATTTAATGAAAGCTAAAATACCTTGTCTTAGTATTTTTTAATTATCGATAAATCATTGTAAAATTTAACATTATTTATACGATCATAAATTCGCGCGAATAAAAAATATTCGTTCGCTATATTCTATAGCTCACGTTAATAGTATCGAAGGTGCCTAGAGGCGAAATACACCCATTTCGCATAATTTCCAAGTCCACGTGGCATCCGCAAAGATTCGAATAAACATCGACATGCAGCTCGAGGTGTAGTTCGCTGCGCGTGCGTAAGATTGCGCTTGTAAAAGAGACCACCTGGAACTTTAGCTTGCGCAACGCCCGCGAATCGTAAACATGTTAATGTCGTTGGCAGTAGATAAGCCACTCTCTCTTGATCTAAACTCACTTTAGTTCCCTTGAATCAGTATACGGGGCACAATGAGAAAGCGGAAGAAATCGCTTAAGCATCGAGTGAGGATGTTTAATTTGCCTATTCTTGTCCGTGCACAACACATACCACACACAAATTTTTTTGCAATATGTTTAAAGATTAATGAATGTCTTGCGAGTGTTGTTCAATATTTTCTGCTTGGCAATCGTCGATTCTGATCGGAATGCTAAAATGACTTTTAGATAATGTTAATTTTTTGATGCGTAAAAATGCGGTATCATAATTGATTATTACGTTTTGCCTACGTTGCTTCAATGAAGTCGATAAGCATGTTTTCGTATCGCGTCGTATGATTAGTATTTTGGTTAACATTTTAAAAATTTTAATTTGGCAATGATGTATTTATAACTACACGTTAATCAATATGAAAATCTATAAATAAAATTTCACAAATCAGGTGCAGAATTTATCTTTTAAGCATATTGTAAAAATTACTGTCGGACAAGTTACTTATTAAGAAAGCATCCACACATATGAGAGCCTAACAGGTTTAATGCATTGAACATTATGTTTGTAAAATTCTATTGTTCTTTTAAACAAATACGTTTTTAATTCTTGTAGAATCTAATCTCGCAACAAATAATTCACATGGTCTTTATTGCAAAGATTTTAAATGAATAATGTACACAGCACTAAAATGAAAGTGTTTGCCCGAACGTAATCTTACAATCAAATAACTTGTACTGATATCTCAGTCCAAGTAATTCCATCAGTGTGTACAAATGTATCGATTTACAAAAAGTTCAAACGTATCCCAATCAAAGAACAAATCGATGCATTAACAGTGTCCAATGCTCGCGCACAATCTCACTCACAACACCACCAACCCATAAAAAATCTGATAAATCTACATTGCTGAATAAAAAAAAACTCCAATACAAACATGAAAAAAGGTGCCTCGACCGGGTAGACTGGCTTCCACCGGAAGCACCGATCGAGTGCTACGGCAAGCCGGATCCGAAAAGCAATACCAACTACACGTGCTGCCACGAACGCGATCACTGCAACCGGAACTTGCGGCCTTTATTAGCCTTTCTCAACGCGCCTGAACTCGACCCAGGTATAGCACACGATGATACACATCTTCCCCCCTTTTCTTCCCACCCAAAAACAGATTGGGTTGGCCGCAGTACCTGATTAATCCGTGTGTGTGTCGGCATTTTTTTTTAATTTTGAGTGATGACTTTTGTTTTAACGATAACTCAGATTTGTTCCTAACCCAGATTTGTTTTTTAAAATATATATGTGTACCAAGTCAGACGACGAATCGTCCTTAACAACAAGTTTTCTTTAAACAACGTGTTATCTTTATTTTATACTCTGTGCAGCACTGCAACATTAAATACATTGTGATTTCATGTGAAGTTTTTTGGTTTGACAGTTTTGTTTTTTTTTTGTTTCATATTTCACTTTAACTCTGCTTCTGAATTAATTAATATCGCAGAGCTTACGCGCTGATGATCTTACATAGATTATGGTTGTTTCTTTGAGTAAAATAGATTGAGAATCTAATTGCTCGGTTTTTCTCTTTTCAAATTGAAGTGTGATTATACAGTGTCCCTGAAAAACGTAAGATTGAATCTATAGCTTTGTCAAAATGATATAATATTGTTGCCTTTATCAGGACATTCGCAGAATTACAAAACTATTTCCCAATCTAAAAAACGAAATTTCAACCAGTAGCACATCTTATAATATATCATTATAATAATCTCTCCGAAAATCATCCAACAGTAACTAATCCCTGTATAAGAAGCAAAAAAGAGAAATAGTCCGGGCGCCGATTGAGGTCCACTCTTCCACCAAGTTTTTTTCGATCTATTTTTTCCTCCTGAATCCGAGGGTGGAATGCTGTAAAAGTGACCGTTAAATTGTTATTAACAATTTAATTGTTTAAATCGCTATATCGTTTGTTGTTTAATAACTATCAGGGCCTAGTTTACGTCAATTTGTTCGGTTTTCAATTACAAATCTGCTCGACTTATTTTTTTTTTAAAAAGGTTATATAGATAGAAATTATTGCAAATTTAGCACAAAAACGTCTCGTTTTCGGTCGTCGCGCTCACTCTTTTGCTTATATCTTTGGTTCTAATATATATTTTTCAGCTTATAAGCTCTCATTTTAAAGACTAATATTTTGCCTATCAGGTAAAAGAATTATAATTAACTAAATTTTATGTTAAACAATAATTTACATCACCAAAAGCTATGAATTATGTAAAAAAATACCAAATTTATTTGTTTATAACGCTATAAAAACTGTGTTAACAGCAATAACGATATTTTAAACACGTTAAATTGTTGGTATTTTCATCACGCATGTGTTCGATTTTTTTTTTTTTTCAAAGATCTTAGTTGGAACAAAAGTTATTGCAAGTTACGTGACCATTGAATTTCCAGCTGGAAGCGCCGAAATAAACGCTCTTTACGTTGCTGTTGACGCGCTTGCTTTTTACCGAATATCTCGTATTCTATTTGAAATATTGCATCGAAGAAAAGCTCATTTTGATGTACAAACTCTATACTATCCTTAGAATTCATACAAATAGTTTACTTAAACCCCATAGTTTTCTCATAAAAAAATAAGCAAAATTTAAAAAATAGCGTTTTTCGAAATTTTAACTGCATATACTGCAACAACTTTTGCATAATTTTCAACTCGAAGCCTCTTAAAATTTCTCTTAAAAATAGTAGAAAATGAAGTTTTCCTTGGCGCTTGCGCGGTACTCATCACGTCAGGCACAGCCTACATTCAGCCATTATTCCTGTAGCTTGCTGATTATTACTGTTGCGATAAACTAAAATTGTATGTGAGCTTACCGAAGCGATGAGGTGCTGAACAACATAGACATAGTCTCGCGCCACGAGCACTTAAGCAGGTGTCGGCTTGTTTATAACTAACAAGTCTGTCCACGTTGTTAGTATCTGATCGCTTCGGTAGGCTCACATACGATCTGTATAACCTTTTTAAAAAAAACTAAATCGAGCAGATTCGTAATTGAAAACAGGAACAAATTGACGTAAATTAGGCCCTGATAGTTATTAAACAACAAAATACATAGTAATTGAAACAATTAAATTGTTAATAACAATTTAACGGTCACTTTTACAACCTTCTACCGTCGAAATTCGGATTCAGGAGAAAAAAATATATCGAAAAAACCTTGGTGGAAAAGTGGACCTCAATCGGCCACGGGACCCCCGTGGCGCCCGGACTAAAACCTCAGCTTGAAAGGCCACCGACATAATTCCAGTCAAAGAGGCACCAAACTAAACATCACAATCAGTGTACCACGCAACGCACGTTTCTCTCTCGACCTCGCTGCTGCTGGTCAAAAAAAAACGCAAAAAATAAAAGCAGCCCATCGCAGGAAAAGGTCGTCCGCTGGCTATTTCTCTCGTTTTTTTTCGCCAATCCGGTATCAAGAGAACGCAATTGATCTCTCTCTTTCTTTCTCTCTCTGCACTCGCGAATAGTTCGGAAAACAGAGGCAGAGAGAGAGAGAGAGAGAGAGAGAGAGAGAGAGAGAGAGAGAGAGAGAGAGAGAGAGAGAGAG
>UELV01178251.1:0-48141 GCA_900490015.1 Megastigmus stigmatizans | reverse complement strand
ATAGTACATATTCTATGTCAATTTGTCAAAATATTAATACTTTTAGAATGTTTGAATATGAGTACTTTTGGAACAAATTCACACATCGAGAAACATGCTTACTTTAGAATACTTAAATAACAAATAAAATAAAATTTCAAACGAAAATTTCTTAATAATTATATATAAAAATGTTTAAAATTATCATATGATTTTTTTAAGGTAATGATTCTCATCAGAAATCATATAATCATTCATTTTCCCACTTTCCGCAGTAATTGCAGCGTCCGCAGTATTACCCACATTTACCCTAGCGGTGAAAAAATACACGCGGCGTTTGCTCTGACGATGCTTTGTATATAATACTGACACAGCAGCTCGCGCTCGCGGTTGTAAACATTGACGTTGCTGGAGAAAAAAAAATCTAATTCAAAAAAAGCGCAAAAGAGACGCTTTGTACATAATTAATTAGAGAAAACCAACGGGTTTTGTTTGGATGAAATATATGTTCTTTTGTTCGTTGTATAGCACTTTGCTATACAAAAATTGTTACTTTGTTCAAAAATAGAAGCTGCGACGAATCTGCTTAATTACGTAAGCTGTTAATAACGACGTTTGAGCCTACGGATTCAATGGAATAACGCGGGGATAACGATTTCTTTTTCGTGCACCGAAAATTTAGAAAAGATGTAAAAACGGAAAGGAGTTTGACGAAGCGAATGGGTGGAGATGAATGGGAGGGTCGAGAATCTGCATAGCCTGTGTAGAGACGGATGTTGGACTATTTCGACGCCCACCAATTCAATTCGACAGTGGATTTCAAGGAATTATTCGCTCATCTTTATATGCATACTATTGTTTTCACGCATGCGATATGATATGTATATCATTTTGTTATAATCATTGTTGGAATTTAACTCGCCAATATTTATGGACAACGAAGTTTCGATGAAACAGAAAAATTTCTTTAGAATCTTTCGTATATTAGCGTTTGCGAAATCTACAACTCCTACAGCTTTGATTAAAATTTAACATCGCTCGTTCCATCCTCGATATCGGTCCGCTCTTTAAAACTTAATATCATTCTCCTTTTTCCCTCTGTTAAAATGGAGAACCTTCTTTTATACCCATTCGCCGTTTGATCTCTATCTCACAAAGAAGTCTATACCTATAACGACATCCCTTTCTTCTCCCGTAAGCACTTCTCCCCCCACGAAAAAAGCACAGCCGTTATACAACCTCCTTCGAACTAGTGAAAATTCAATACACTTTCGTAAACTGGCTAAAAAGAACCGGCTAGAAACTCTCCTCGATATTCGAATCATGGTTGGTTTTGCGCAATTAAGAGAATCTGGATCTTTTCCATGTGACACACAGGCACGGCTGAACTGCGCGTACTGCTTGGATCGCTGCGGGAGCACGTGAGTTACACGGGCGGATTGCTGATACGCCAACTGCGACGCAGGGATTACCTGAGGGCGAAGCGCGAGAAGCTATGCGACGTCGTCACCGCGCATCTACAGGCCCATAGCAGCAAACGAAGTGAGTACGTAAAACTGCTGCATGTGTGTGTAAAACGATACAGAGAGAGAAAGAGAGAGAGATGGTATGGTCAATACGAGTAATAATTAAGGGGATGGCGAGAGATGGAGCTGCGTGATGATGTGTGGAAAATTCGTTTGAGGATCAATGGATGTTGTATTTTGCGGAACAGACGAATTGCGGAAGATGTGAATGAAGATGCTTTTCTTCTTTGTTGAGTTTTGTTTTGGCGTATGTTGGAACGCGTATTGAATGTGTGAAAGAGTTCGTTGTCTTTTATCGATGAGACTAAAGTTTTGAAAAAGCATAGTACGCGTTTCATAGAAAAAAACAAGCGAATTTAGAAATGACAATAGCGCATCTTAAAATATTATGTCTGTAATGAGGCAAAAAATACGCTCTATATGTATAATTAATTTTACCGAATTCTATCAAAGTCAACTAAAAAATAAAAGTTTTATATTTATTCAACATTTTAATTTAGAAGATAAATTTTACTATCTGAATCTTGATTATCATCGAGTCCTATTTGTCCGTTCAATTTAACACAAAGTTATTCCTACACCGATATCGAATGTGGACTTGAAATAAAAAAAGATTTATCGAACTCACACTGGCTATACTTATTTTTGTTCCACAAACTTTTATAAGCCTCGTTTTCAAAGTTGAGTAAGACTTATACTGCGCAAAGTTTTGTTTGTGAAATAAATAGAGATTCAGAGTGATGGGTCAACTCGTTTAAACTGCATTTTACAGGATTTTGGGAATTATTATTATTGGATTTTGCGTATGCTCGAATAAATGAAGTTTCACCGTTATCGCGAATACGACCTCGTTTCACTTTACACATTTTTTAAAATTTCTTAAATTGAATTAAATAGAAAGGCATATACGGCCACCTTGGCAACTCTATTTCTGAATTTTAACTTAAGCACGGCACACGTCAAAGCCACTTTTGTAAATTTGCTTCTCATTAAAAAAAATGCTGCAATTCAATCTTCCCTCAATAGAAAATCATAATTTTTTAAAATTTTGAATTCAAGTTAAATTGAAAATTACACACTTTGCTTAATAAATCTCATCTTATATATACTGAAAATAAGTCATATCGATGTGAATTGCATAAATCACAAAATAAATGTAATGTTTACAGATTGACGCGACAGACACTCTGCATACTAATTGCAATCAATAATACGCTATCACGAGCAAACCAAATCACGCATGACTAATGCGTACGAGCCAAATTACTTCGTGTTATTTCCTTCGATTGGGCCTCCAATAATACGATCTTGCGGAGATCTCAGAAAAGAGCAGCGGGGCATTTGATCAATAATAGAGTCGCTGTCGCGGCTTAGCACTGCTAGTGCGCTTGCTCCTTAGTCAGGGGCGAACTTGTCGTTTCCTGTGCCTTATACTTCAACCCTCGCTCCTAAACGAATGGATAGTTTTAGACTGCGCTGATTTGCTTACTGGTTAATCGAGCCGAAAGCCCAAATTTTATCACGATCGGATAGGCTATATACAAATTATTGTAAGAAATTGGCCTTTGATATCTAATTTACAAAATCTAGTTTAGGAAAAAAGAATGTGTGTATTATATACAAGTAGTACACATTTGTGTGTGTGTGTGTACTTCTTTTAAAAAAAAGTAAGTAGCCTACCTTCTTTTTAACCATTGGTGAGTAATAAAACAGTATTCGCTTTGGTGTGCGGTATTTACGATTGGAACGTTTCTACCTTAGCAAGCGGTATCTTTTACCTATATACAGCAAGAAACGTCGGAGCAATAAAATTTTACCATCTTGACCCTTTGTACTTTACTCGTGTGTAGCTTAAATAGAAATACGCACTAGTGTAACTTTCGGAAATAGATGGAATTAGAAAGTAATCTGGACTTAAGTAAAAAGTGTTCATGCTTGCCAATTGACAAACTTTAGATTAGTTTTGCAACAATGTAATCGTAACATACTCTGGTGCTTTGTTTCGAAGTCATGACTTACCTTTATAGATATTTAAATAATATAGTGCTACGGAGTATATTGTTTTGAATGTAAAAAGTTTGGTACGAGGTGTCATGGAAATGCTTTCTGTGTATGTTGATGATATAAATGGTGACTTGTAAGTTATAAGGTGTTTTAATAATTTTCGATATTTTGAAGCTGAGAAAAGATTTGAAAAAATTCATAAAATAGGAATATATTTTAGTATTATTATTAATACATAATCCTTTACCTATTGTCTTAGGAATATATTTACATTGTTCCGTTATATTAAGTTTTTCTTAGGCTTATTATTTATACATAGATTTTCATATACTACTACAATATAGAATATATTTTAGTAGTAAAATTGTAAAAGTTAAATGACATTTTGCAACACTAAAATAATGGTCTCAAGTATACAGACAAAAAGAGTCGGCCGATTAGTTCTGTTTTATTTTAATCTCATGTTTCTATGTAATTGAGGCAAATTATTAGGCTGAGACAATACCACTTGTCCCGCCATCGGTAGAGGTAAAAATAAAGGTCGATGAGAAACTTAATCTCCGCAAATTGGGATTTTTCCCGGAAAACAAATAAAATAAAATAAAATATTGTGTTAAAAATTTTACTTTCTTATGATTACTTTTGTGGCTAGAATATATTTAAGCGTATTCACCATTTTAATAATACATATGAATTATTATTGTCAAACTAGCGAGTATCTTTCACTCCACACTTTTCGCGGAATTTTCCTCAAAGGAAAATGTAACCGATACTCAAAGTGGATTGAATGCATAAAAGCGCATATGGTGCTACCCACTCACCATGTGAATTTACGATCTTGAAAAACATTAAAAACCCACATTAAAGAAAAAAAAATCACTCGCAGCTAAAACGCAATTCACATCAAAACAAACTTTACTCGCTTCCATTCAATCCTCGTTGTCTCGTCAAAGACTAGTTACGTCCTTGTCGCGTGTGTACGCCCATACACATCGCGGTAGCATCCGTGAATTTTACGACGTCACACCCGGCGAACTAAGCAGTCCGCTAATTTATAGGGCGTTATGTTTCGCAATGATAATACGCTCACGGTGGGCGGTAAAGTGTGGCCGTTCATCACCTCTCTCGTACGCAAACTGCACCTCTTAAACGTTACGTTAGCCAAAACTCCCTCGGCTGACTATTGCACGGGAACGCTACTCGCGAACGGTGCGAAATTCGAGTTAGTCCTTTCGAGCATACACGAATTGGCTGCGAGGTGTTATTTTCGAAGCTTCGAGATTATCCGCCAACTGAAAATTCTTTGAATACATTTACATTTTACTTTTCGTCCTTTCGTGTATATAAAAGTTTTATTTCCGAGATTACACGGCAAGTGTAATATCTGAATAATATTCTAACGATACTTTTGAATAGTTTGATTTTCTGACATGTCACATCTAATAACTTGCTCATTGTTTCGCCTGCAGATATTAAAAGCAATTCTTTTCGCTTAATTTGAATAACTTTATGATATACGAAAATGCAATTGTATCGTGCTATATGATAAAGTTCTGAGACTATTCGTAACTGGAAACGAGTATAAGTACAAAATTAAATTATATTCGCTGAAAGTTTCAGTTTGCACTAAACAGAAGTTGTGTCATTTTATTAAGTTTAAAAAATAGCACAAAACTGAAAATAGGATTGAAACAGCAAACAATTAATTCATTTATTATCTGTTTATTCTATTTTCGTAATTTAATTTAGCAGCTCGTGAGAAAAATGAAAGTTCGTATCGGCGTGGGTGGACTTCAGCTATAAGGATGTCTCGGTTAATTTCTCCACTCGATATAAAAACTGTTTTATATTCTATTAGTATATAGATAATAAAAACTCATTTTCATTACCAGGGCTGTATGTATTTTCCTTGCGCTCTAATTAAATTGTATCGAGCGTTTGGGAATTGCTGGAGATTAATAAATTTCGTAATGGCTACTATTTGAACCTTAAAAAATCGAGTGACCTTTTACGATGACAGTTACGAACTCCTGATATACCGTTCACAAATGACTGGAAATTTCTTTTTACTTTTTCACCAATTATTCAAATAAAATTGATTTCGATATACATCTCGAAAGAAAATTACCATTTCCGCAATCACTTTAGCTCGTGGTGAATAAATGATCGGAGCACCGCGCAAATCTAATTATTTCCATCGCCGGTCTTATTAAGGTTGACTCAAGTCATATTTGCACGTCTCGCGCAGATCCCGACGCGTACAATCGCATAATTCACTCGATCGTACGTCCTTCGCAATTAAAAATTAACTCCATCGTCGCAGTCCCTTATGCACACACACACACACACATAGAGAGAGATGGTCGTACACACACTCCGCATCTATACGTATAGACGATCGGAAATGCATCACCGAGCGCCAATTACACACAAGCTGTGCGGAGAGAGAGGGCGAAATTTATCGGATCGAACATCGTTTCGTGCTCGTTATTATAGCGCGGCCTAGCGCGAGATAATGAGACCCGAAGTGCCCTGCTCATAAACAATGGCGCTGCATCGCACGAGGAAGTGTTTAGATTTGTCGGTATAATTTCAGTAACGCGAGACTCTAAGAGATGAGTTAACTCGATGAGTTTGTGTAGGTGTGTGTGTATAAGAGTACACTCGAGCCGACTTGATCGTCAAGGACGTTGCGTGTGCGTTGCGTGTGTTGTTCTCGACAATTAAGATAATTGAAATATAAATAGAGAGAGATAGAGGTGATATAGGGGATCGAGAGAGCATTCAGTGAGATCCTGCGAAGCTTTGAGGCTGCTTATTTTCTTTTTAATAATGCAGCGCCTATATACCCGCTTTGATTTGAGTTTCCTTTTGACGGTTAGTATATTTAATGCGAACCTCTGGCTGATTTTATTGAAACGAAGTATATATATATATATATTTCAAAGAGGACATTACTCGCTGAAATTATTTATAATTGTAGAAAATGTAATTTGCGTTGTTATTACAATCGCATCGTATAATATTAGATAAGACATACAGAGATTAGACGTATCGCACATCTGCTTCGATAAACTACTATGTCCCTGTGCGACTCGACCCAACGCAAGCAGCATATACATACATTCTTAACTAGTCGCGCCAAAACATTCTTTCAGATCGTCGACAAGCTAAAGCAGTCGCGTACGCGTGTGTACCGCAGAAAGACAGAAACGTAGAGCAATTCGATTTGTAAGATTCGTAAATGTAGCCGGTCCAATATCAGTGATTGGGCAGGATTCGGGTCGAGCTATACTCAAATTCCTCCCTAACTTCTACATATATATGTATATATTGTGTAACGAACGAGATATACGTAGCGTTGTAAGAGAGAGAGATAGAGAGAGAAGGGGAGCGAGACGAATCTTCTCCCCCATCATTGGCATCCCCCAGACATTACACAGTCGTCTCGTTCGGCGAAATCGCGTACATCCCCAAAACTCACACGCCCTATACCTTTTCCACGATATCTACTATCCTCGCTTTCTCCCTACAGGCTATTCTCTCACGCCTACGAGCCCTAACTCATACGACGATGCCTATGTCCGCCGGACACTTTTGTGTCTTATTGCTGCCGCATCGCCCACTGACTATCTTTTCGTGGTTTTTGCATTGTGGCTTTTCAAATATGAACAATGTCTAAAATCCACAAACTGGAATAGCCTGTAAATATTTCTGTAACAGTTAGAGTGAGCATTCAAAGCGATTATTTTCTTTTATAAGAATGTAGACGTTATATATACAGAGTGTATTATGAATAAAAAAGAAAAAGAAAAAGAAACACATGCTGCTCTATAGTCGAACTAGAGAGAGAGAGAGAGAGCATGTCGCGAGAGAACGGATCGACAATTAGTCCGACACCAGTCTACACACACGCACACACACATGGACAGGCAAGACAAAGAGGGACGCAGTAGGGTAGATTTTCAAGGGTAGTGCCAGACGACGGCTGCGAGGGTCGTCCGGAGAGTCTCTCCCCTCCTTCTCTCTCTCTCTCTCTCTCTCTCTCTCACATAGATATATACATAGGCGGCGCGCGTGCGCAAGCACACGGTCCGCTTCCGGGCTCAGCTGATCGTCGCGCCGCCGAGTTCTCAGCCAGTATGCGAGAGGGAGAGAGAGAGAGAGAGCTGGCGGCACTGCACACACATAGAGGAGCGCGAGCAGGCGCACTAGCGCTCGACAACCCTGCATCGTAGGCGACTGCGCGGCCCTTTTGTGCGCGTGCTCGGGCCGCTAGACGTGGCTGCACCGGGGGTGAGGGGACGGACGCACACGGACAAACTTTATCTCTCTCTCTCTCTCTCTCTCTCTCTCTCTCTATCGCTCGCGCTCGGCAGTCACGACTTTTTCCTCTGGGCCGACACACGCACAGCTCGTCGCGCGTCCTCCCCGTCGACGTCGGCGACGACGAACGGTGACTCTTCTCTCGCTCTACCTGCAGTAGTATAGTTCTCGGTGCACCGAGAGGATCCGCGCGGAGAGAAGCTGCCAAGCTGTGTGTACGTGCGTACGCAAAGTGTCGACGGTTATATATATATACATACTCGAGGGTGCAGAGCCAGGAGAGAGATAGGGGGAGATAAGCAGCTAGCAGCAGTTGGCGTGCAGTGTGCGTCGTCCGGTGGTTCCGCTGCTGCTGCTGCTGCTGCTGCTGCTGTGGAGTCGCATAGAGTCGCCGCCGTCGTTGCTGCTGCACGCACGGAGCCAGCAGAGAGACAGAGAAGGAGAGAAAGAGCGCGGGAGAGCGTGAGAGAGAGAGAGAGAGAGAGGGATGAAGGAGCGCTGCGAAGCGATAAACACGCGACGATGCAGCAGCGACGGTCTCGGCCGTCCCGGCGATCGCAGCCGCTGCTGATCGCGCGCTCGGCTTATGGATTTTCAGTTAGCGACCAAGGTACTATAAGCCGCTATACTCACTTCTTCTTCTTTCTGTCTATACCGTCTCTTCTTCTACTACTGCTTTCTCGTATATAGAGTCCCTTGTATACGCGAGCGAACAGGTTCGATTGGCGCGGAGCTTTGGTATAGAGCGAGTGCAGTGGCTCCGCGGCTGGCTTTTCCAGTCCTGCCGCGAGAGTATCGCGATTTTCTTGTATAACTGCGCTTTTCGCCGCTCGAATGCCACAGCTTCTACTCGTGCTGGGTTTCTTTTTCTAAAATTGTTATAAGAGAATTATTTGGGTCTGAATTATTGGGTGATTTACTGGCTGTGTTGTGGTTATGCGATTTGGAGATATAATATGCAGTTTCCAATCTAACGCTATATTGTTAAACATTACAAAATCTGATACTTTCGCATTTGTAAAAATTCATACTATATACTTTATTTTATAATGATGTGTTGTGAACATTCTAATCCTGAATAAAACGTTTTCAAGTCTTGATATCTATAGATAGAGCTTGTAATGATAAAATTAAAGATATATTCGCTATATACAAGTAAAATAAAGTTAATGATTTATAAAGAAATTCCGAACAATAACAATAATTAGTATAAATACGCATTTGAAAAGGTATCATATGTTTTTAAATTTTAGATTGTTCCCTCTTTTCTTATATATATCATCTCTCTTTTCCACTTCATTATCTTTGTAAAGATACTATAAGATCAAACGGACGCTTCGCATCCGGAGATTAGGTTAATTGAGGTTAGCCTCGTCAAAATTGTAAAAACATTATCGCAGAGAACACGAAAAGCACTACGACCGCAAGCTTATATAAACCGATTATATACATTTAAGATCAGGGTATACTCTTAATTATAATTCGCGTCGTGAATTATAGTAGCGTTAATGTTTATTTCCTCTGGTCTCTGGTTTGAAAACGACTATGAATGTAATCAAATACAATTGACAATTTTTTTCGAAAATAGCAAGTGGGTACTTTTATTTTTGCTTAACAATTTTTACGTGTCAAAAAAGTTATTTTTTAGTTTAATTCACTTAATCTACTTACATCGCGACGACCACGTTTTTAATCAGTTTCCTTTTCGTAAAAAAGCGGTCGATTAGAGCTTTTCATGTTTTGTACACATATTTTTCACCATCGGATAATAGTTTTTTTTTATCTAAAAAAGAGAGTCTTTGCTGGCTGTAGATTAAATACAACCTTTTTGTATAGGAAATGATGAAAAAAATTCGGCCCTGACGGTATCAATTAATTATCTCTTCTCACGCAAATGGAAAATATTTTTGCGGCTCGTAGTTAATCGTAATACAGAAAGGATGAAATAGAGTAAGGATTTTGATTTTCTTCAAGAAAATATTAAATGGAATAAAAATGAATAACGACATTTGAGAGGCATTTTGCGTTTATATTTTTTTTCCACAATATCTTTTCTGCGATCCTTTATTTCTTTTTGCATCGTAAAATTGAAAATAATTCAATCATATTTTTCGAGTCGAGTCGAGTACCATTTTTATAGCCGTATGAAGCGAGTGAATACCTATTTTAGTATTGTATTCGCTTTTTATATTTAAATAATTCTATTCAAATATGTATATAAATATATTCAACTAGCTCTCGAACTTTAACTGGAATTTCCTCGATCATCTCGTTAATTATATTCCCAAGGGTCTAATTCAATTTAGTGTCAACATTTTAAAATTCTATAGCTTGAATTAATATTCTTTGTGGATTAATCGACTTAATTATTTTTGATTATCATCGGTATTTAACATGAAATTCAATAAAATAACGCGACACTTCTAATTCGTCGAGACACATTGAAAAATTCTTATTCATAACATTGCAGTTAATAAATATAACTTTACTAAGTTATAACGTTCAAATTCGTACATTATACAAATCGCAGCCGTCGAACTTCAAATGAATCTTTCATACATTATCTGTCTTGCAACTGATGAAAGAATTTCCTAGATGTATCATGCGCGGTATAAAAGAAGCGCATTAAACATTGAAATGTCTTCTCCCATTCGACATGTACTCTAGTTTCATGTGAATATATTTTCTCAGATCCTACAGCACGCGTTGCAGAGCGTAACGTCATTGGAGAATGTTAAATAATTTACGTTATTCTTTCAGCTCTGCGCCAAAATTTACATAAGTGGAGAGATAGAATCAAAGTAGAGCTCATTTTATTACGAATCTGACTTTAAAAGGACGCAATAAATAATGTAGGAAATTTAAAAAAAGTAGGTCTTTTATTAAACTACTTCGTCGCAGTATTGTATAAATATTGCTTAATAAATATCGAAGTTTCAGCTAATTTGAAATACAAAAACTTATATCACAAAGACACGTCTATCTTTGAATAACGTATGATCTTTAGAAGAAAGTACTTCAGTGAATTCTGTAGTATAGATCGTCGAACAAACATTAGCGAATACTACAGTCAACACTACACTTGATCTGTAGTGGCTGTAGTATACCTTGTAGTAAGAAAACCAATATTTTCGCATCCTCTCAATTCTTTTTAGTCGTTTCCAAGTAATAAACATTAAACTTTTAACATATCCAATAGTCGTAATCATTGCATCGCGAAATGCCGCAATCCTGTACTGCACCATTACGCGACAGAATTCATTGCGGTATAAAACCAGGATAATTAGCGCACATGTACGACACGAATGGAACGATCCTATTTACCAAGGCCATAAAGCATCCGTCAAATTTATGTCCGTTCGCGGCTATTATCCCCAGAGATTTCTGGTATCGCGCCGTAAAAGAACGTATGTAGAGGGATATGTACACGTAACAAAAAAAAATGGGGGGAAGGGGAGAATGGAAAATTGTGGGCGTCACACGAGTGGCCACTTCATCTTGCGAGAGCTGGGACACACACTCCGATACGCGCGTCAGACTCGGCCATCTACCCACGCACGGTACATGTATGCGCACACATACGGCGCGAATCCCTTTCCCCTGTATAGGTTAACAAAACGTTTTTGCCCTTCCTCGAGATGTATATATTTTTATCGCCGCGGTACTCGTGTCGGAAATAGAAATACTTTAGATTTCAGTGCGCTGTTAAAGAAAAGAAAAAGAGATATAGGGCTGAACTTTGGGCTTCTTAGGTCGTGTCGGTCTGAAGGTACTTCGCGTCTTGCTGGTACTCTGGACATTCGTATACTTTCGTTTGATTGTTCGTAAACACGGTGTATAAAAAGAATGCTTTGGAATTGTTTCAAGGCAACATTTTTGCCCTTTTACTTTTTTGTTGATGAAAGTATTGTTGAAGCGTAGCGTTAGTGCTAAGGATCCTAAGAAAGCTGAATAAAGCCTTTACCGCTGAACTTGTTTAAAACTATTTTGTAAAAACGACTGAGATCTAATGTATAGAAGTAAAATTAGTCACGTTCTAATATTCATAAATGCAACTGCAATAATGTATCAATGATAATAGAAAGAGTCGAATACAAATTATAGATATATGCATTCTCGGATATTTTGCTCGATAATTCTGCATTGTCCAGTTTAGACATGACTAATGTGTACTCGAATATAAGCAAAACATCTGTTGCTTGAGAAATTTTTTCGTTCACTCCTATACCTGTTCTGTAAAATGAGAACTCGACTAAGATCGATAGCTCGATTTTTCTTGAAATTACGAATTCTCAGCCTCTGTCGCAGCTCACACGTGTCCTACTAACCGCAAAAGTATTCAAAAGAATTTATTTATACATATGTATGCGTTTTGACGTACAAGCGTTTGCAGCGGATTTCTCTAAAAGGGAAAATGAATAAAGTATATGCTTATTGAATTATATCATAAATAATATATCTACAGTATACTTACAGATTACACCTTTTAGATAGGCTTATGTGTGGCTGAATAATAAAGAGCACTTTGTTTTACGCATGAAATGCTCGAGCAATTTTTGTTTCTTTCATGCCAACTCAAAAAAAAGTATTTTTATCTATAGATTTTACAAAATCAATATTGCAGATGCAAAGAAGTATAGCGGAGAATCGAATAAAACAGAAAAATATAGATTCATTTCAATTAAGTTATGAAATGGATGAATGTACGCATCCATGAGAAACAGCTTTTTAAAAGCACATCCTGACGTATTCAAGTTAACTACTGTATTTCTAAAGAAAAAGATTTATCCGCGAAAATGGTTGAATGAGAAACAACTATATTAAACCCTGATATTAATTCCGGTAGTAAATCTTGTACGATACATTAGTAGAGAATTAAGTTTTATACTAGTTTATGCTTTTATGTCCGCGTAAAAAATTTTAAATTAAGAATTTAATGCATTCTCTTCCTGGTAGAAATAAAACGGCATAATAAGAGAGCAGTTTCAAAGCATTTCCAACTGCCGTAAAAATAGAGCGACGAAACCCGGCCGTCTTTGGGCATTTTATGCCGAGGAAATAAATAAGCTCGGGGAGAGACTTTAGAACTTTATAAGCAGTCCGTCTAAACAATTCTTGCCGTGGATGCGACAAATATATACAGTAGATTTTTAAGAGACTCGCGCGTTCGGTATATACCGGATTCGCAATGGGCATAAATAAAAGTTTTATGTATGAAAAGCACGAGATACAAGGATTACGCGTTCGAAATCTCTTCATAACCGAATACTGGACACATAGGATACACAACATTTTTATTACATTTTTGTACCAAACATTGATATACGCCCCACAATGAAAAGTCTGATTTATGCGCGTAATTCCGCAGTACTTTCGTTCCAAAAGTATTTTCTGATGTTTATTAATAATTTATGGCACGTTCTGGATACGTCACAATGAAGTTCGTTTATAATTTACCGGATGAAACGTATAACGCGAAGCTTTGACTTAATTTAAACGTACTATCATTGTGAGAATAACAATGTTACCTTTTCACCATTTTCTTTTCAAATAATTCTCAATTTTCTCGCGGTGAAATCTAATACGGGCGACACTGAATGAAATCGTGATGAAAAAGAAATGAAATAAAGAATTGGTATTACACCTACGCGTGTGTTCAGGGCAAGAATACAAATCTGGGTAATAATAACGAGTTGTGGTGTATACGATCGCGGGGATACGATGCTTAAAAATAAATTGTCGACACGAGGATGTTGAGAGGTTGTGCTTTGAGATCTGCGATGCCACCAAAATAATAAAAGAATAAATGTTATTATAAAGATATTTATTATAGGATGTGAGCTTTGAAATATTTTTATCCAGGCTCTAGTGCATATAGTTTGTTTTAAATATTGACATAATCGAAACCTGCTGATTATCCCGATAAGTCTTTGATATTTTTAAGACAGACGCTTAAAATTTTTTTTTTATATACAGAATTATTTACGAGCTAAGTTTATACTAAGAAACTTTCACTAGTTAGATGTGTTAATTTCATGTAATTACGTTGATCAGTAAGCGTTTCCAGGTTTGGTGTTCAATGTAGACATTATTGGTTATTAGATTCTAAGCACGCGAGGATTGAATGAAATATCACGCGCGAGTCGTATCATCTATATACATATTCGTCCATGGTATATTCAACGAAATTGATTTTATGTAAAATAAAGCAATCAATTTAAGCTTAATAAAATTCTCGGATTACTTCAAGTATAAACACAAACATTTTCACATCCCGATGAGGAATAAATATATCGAGATAAATTGAAAAAGTTGCGGCGCAATCAAATAAGCCTATAAGAAAAACTCTAAACTCCACGGTATTAATATCACAATAGCGGAAGCTTCATATCACTGAAGAAATAAAAATACGCAAGAATTGCAAAAAAAGTCCGACTGTAGCAATTTTCCCTGCGGCCGGCTCTTCAAAGCCCCTGGCAGCCGGTCGAAAAAGAGGCGCGCGCGTGCGACGTCGTTATTTCGCTCGTCCCCTCGAGCTGTACATGCTGCTGCACGCATATATATAGCACCGTCGCGCCGTCCTCGCAGCAGCAGCAGCAGCAGCAGCAGCAGCAGCAGAATAGGCAGCGTTCGCTCGCTCTCTCTCGGGCACACGCAGCATAACCCCGACGGAGTCTATACGTATACGTCATTTTCCAAAGGTGATAGGCACTTGGCGACATATCGAGAGCTATCGAAAATCGATGAGGCCACCTAAATACACGCTCGTGTGCGCCTGTGTATACGCGTCTCTGTGTGTGTGGGAAGCTCCCTGAAACGCCGACAAAGCGATGACAAAGAAACTGCAGGGTAGAGGTAGAGAGGCTGCTGGGATTGTCTTCTTTACCTTTTTCGCGCGTGATACGATGCGCGAGACGCGAGTTTTTCTAGGCTCGAGTCACGCGCCTACGCGTGCGTGCGTTGTAGGGAAAATTGTTCGAGGATGCTTTCGAGTACTTGTGCTTTATTTTTAGATTCTTGCAGGCTGACGTATTAAAGGCAATCGTTTTCTTTTTGCTGATTTAGACGATTTATTCAATTGTTTGATAAGTAAGGGCCAAGGTTTAAGTCGAGATTTTAATGTTATTACTAGGAATTGTGTAAAAGTCGATTAAAAATAGGTATGTTTTTCTTTTCAGTCCCTTTCGTTTTTTCAAATAGATGATAGTTCAAAGTTGAGATTTACGCAGTACTAATAAAGTGAATTATTTGACTTGCATTATTAGTTTAATCGAAATTATCAGAGTTAAATTACATTTTGCGAGAGGGAAACGTCATTATTCAACGTCTCTGTGATGGATCGGCTCACTAACTCGAAAGAAACGTACCCACGGATATTACGTAATTCCGACTACAATGGGGAACCTTACTAAATTATACATATATCTTTCCATACATATTACGAAATAAAAGCGTGTCTTCGAAAAGGAATCAGTTTTATTATATAAACCCCAGGGATACGGGAATATATCCCACGGGCATCTTTCGAACATAATTTTGGGGATTGATGTAGGTGTTCCGTATTTCGCAGCCGGAAAGTTCGAGAATGCGTTGATTCTTGCGACGACGCGTTATAAACGATGAATAAATACCGCTCGATTTTATTCCAGAGGAGCGAATGGTTTCAAGCAAATCTGGCGCTGTTATGCAAAATTGTGCGCTGGAAAAATAAAAATTTACGAGCTCACCTGGTTAGAAGCTGGTATCTGTTGCAGTGATCGATTAGCGCGAGCATCGACCAATAAATATTTTAGAAACCATAGCTGTACAAATTGGGTAAGAACTCGTTAAGATTTATTTTCATCGGAGCTTCGATCGAACTTTGGATTGGTTTTTGCAAAACTTGTAAGACGATACAATCGATAACTGAGTTTGACTTCAGCGTATTAATTATATTTAAAGATAAATGAACAATTTTACTTTGTGCAGGCACGATTTCAATTATTGTATCCTAAATCAATTTTACGCTTTTGAACTATCAACGTCTGCTTCAATCGGCAATGTCTAGAATGAATACAAAAAATAAATTGAAATGCAGAACAGGACAAATAACTATGATATTGAATACGTTGATATGAAAAGGTCTCGGGCAAATATCGAAACAGGGTTTTACTAGATGCAATCGCGTGTGCGAAACGCATTGGATGTTTTGAAATTTCAGACTGGGACAGATACAGTTGGTACGTCGTTACACCGAGAAATTAATTCGAAATCAATATTTAGCGCTATAAAGGAAACGAGCTCAATAATTGACTTACTATGTTTATTTTATTGATGTCTTTTAAAGGGAATATCAACGTCTTTTAATGATATCGGACCTTTTTTATCTTACGATTACGAGAATAGCTTTTTATAATCGTTATACGGAATTAGATTATTTGTAGCATTCGCTCGATGTGTAAGAAGTGTCAAACGTTTACGTTGGCTTGTAAATATTTTCACTCGAGCTATAAACTATTTACCCTACACAACTATTGTTCTAGAAAGACTGGATTGTTAAAAGTAACCTATTCTGAACGAATTTAATACGTTCAGGAAAGTTTTAGCAATTGAAATATCGAATCGAAGTTTATTTGAAGCGTAAATATCAAATTTTCAAAACAGTTTTAACTTTGCAGATCTACTCGTGCACAATATTTATTCGATGGTGACAAAGCCATTTTCCTTGTGCAATGCTATTATTTTTAAACTATATACTTAAATGATAGAACTAAATAAACACATTTTCGCAGAATTTTCGCGAGTCACAAACTGAGAGACTAAACTAACAAATTAGAATGAGGTCGCAGTGATAATTGTAATTAAAGGTTCTGGTAGTTGAAACTTTTACCGCGAATTTTCGATATTGTTATCCTTGTGCAAGCAGTCTTTTAAAATATTTAATACACAATTAGTCGCTAGCTCGTGCATCTAGAATATTATGGAATACCGTTATTTTTACCATAAAATACGTATCAGCTTGATAACCAGCGTATATAAATACAGGGAAGACTAATGTGCATTATAAACATTGGGTAAAAATACATTTTTCATCATTATTCTAGCCGCTCGCTTTATTCAATGGGAATATCGTGCTATCAACGTTACCTCAATCGATCATTCATTACAACGTACATATAGATTTTGTAAAAGCGCAGAAGAAAATTCGAAGTTGTCTACCTATGGTACATTGATTTTAAGAGTATGAACTAAATGACGCTCGACATCTTCATTTATAACGGCATCAACGGATAGAAATCCGATACCTACCCAATTTCGTGGAATTCACTCTGACACGAATTGTTCATCGGCAGGTTATACACGTTGTTTTTGGTGCCTGTATAGAATCTCCACGTGTCGTATATAACACGCGAGCCTTGTTACTTTTGGAGTACAGTTACGGCTCTCGAGTTTAATGCGTACATTACAGTTCTCGAGTTTAAATGCCGCTTTTAACAGGTGAAGGTAGCCACCGGAGCAAAGTAATGAAAATTTTTTACTTCTGCTGCTTTCGAATTATCTCGTTCAAGTATTTAATTAAGATCCAATTAAACTTTTGAATAGCTGATAATTAATTATCAACTCGATGCAAATAACGAGTAAAGATTGTTAATTAAACAAGTTCTGTGATATAAGAACATTCGTTCTTCTGGCATCGATAAGAAACTTTTTTTTCTTCCCATTTACCGCGCGTAGGGAATCCATCAGTTGTAAAATAAAATTCATGTGAATTCCTTCGCAATCGCAAGTTTCCTCATCAAGCCGCGAGATATAAGCAGTTCGATGCTTCCCTTATACCTGCAGGTACATGTACTCGCGAGAAGATTTTTATTAAATTTTTCTTCAGCTACACACAGCGTCTCTCCTTCTAAATTAAACTTGATTTTATCTCTAAAAGGAGAAATTCTAGCGATGAAATAACTTTCAACTTTATGCCGAGGAATGCGCACTTCCATTGCGGCTTTGTGCACCCGCGAGTCCTACTTCTAACTTCAATTGTTATGCGGACGGCTCAAAACTCCAAACACTTCTTATCGTGCGAATAAAGTAAAGTAAATAAGACTTGTTTCCGTTACTACGCTGGACGCACTTTATCAACGTTTTTTTTTTGTTTATCGAATACGAACAAGGATAAAATCAATTTTCTCGCGGGTAAAAAAGGTACGCGTCAGACTCGAAAATGATAAGTCGGAGACTAGGAAGTCCCTGTCGAATCGAAAATATCGAATCGCGTTATGCACACATGTGGGACTGTTTTTGCAGGCAAAAAGTTTTCCCTGCACCGTATACATATACGGAGAATCGCAGCGTCGCCTCGGTACTGCTGTACAAAGCCAAATCGCGCCGACGGGAAGAGTCGCTGCGCGTCTCGGCCGTGTGGGGTTAAACGAACGCGATCGATAAATCGTGCAGCCTCGAGCTCTTTCTCCCTCTCTCTCTCGCGCGATATGTGTAACCGCGGCTGAACTTCTCTAGAGATTTTCTCGCTCTGCCCGCGGAGAGAATGAGAGTGAGAGAGAGAGAGAGAGAGAGAACGACGAATACTCCCAGCGTCGCAATTCCTCTTCTTTATCAGGCAAATTTTTCGAATATTTTCAATTTATCAAATGCTGCCGCGCGACGTTTCGGTGAGATTTATTCGTTCTACGTCTTGGCTGAGCTTATCGTTCCTGCACGTAGGAGAGAAATTGATATTTAGAATTAGACGACAGATTATTATCGTTCTGTTTTAATTTGAATTGTTTGTATCGGGCGATAAGATTAAAGCGGGTTAGAGTAAGTTTAAGAGTCATTAGATTATATTAGAGAATAATGGCTTTGGATGAGAAGCATTAGAAAAGTTAGTTCGATCAATAAATCAGGAGGATGGACGAGAGGGGCAAACAGTTTCCGAAAATTATTAACTCCTTGATGCTTGGGGGAAATGGAGTTATTGCAAGATAAAGTATGCTATTTAACGCGAATAAAGTATCTTACATACAGTATGACGTCTGACCATACTTGAAACGCTTCCACTTACGGTTTATAGATGATATGTAATATACTGTTTAATGTCACATGAAAGACTTAGTAGGGATAAAATTCATCATTATTTCTCGGGTTTGCGGAGTTATTATAGCTTATTAAAAATCTTGATTTTTATACATTCCTCCACAGCTGTGTATCTTGAATATAACCAAAGTTTTATTTCTTATCCAATTTTTCATTTTCCTAAATTATGTGTATATATATGCATCTAAGATCTTATATTCTGATTGTGGATCATACTGCATTGATAGAATTATATAATACCCGTTCAATCGCAATCAACATAAAAAGTGAGATCACTTTAACCAAGTACAATCCAAATACCTTCCGAGCGCATGAACCCAATCTTTCGATAACAAAAAAGAAAATGTCTATATCGTCCCAAAACCATACTGAGCATCTTTGTATATATCTGTCGCCAACGTAAACAGCATGAGAACCCTGGCGCATCATCTCTTAAGCCCGGACTCGTCGAGGCGCTAGTAGAAGACAACTGTCCAGAAGACGGGAGCCGCGAAAATGAGGTACGAGAACGGCTAGTGGCGCGCGAGGGGGCAGACAGCTGGTGACTGGAGAGATAGAGAGAGAGAGAGAGAGAGAGAGAGAGAGAGAGAGAGAGAGAGACAGAGAAAGAGAAAGAGAGTGAGAGAGATAGAGAGAAAAGAACGGACCGGCACGCGGTGAAATTATGAGGAGAACGAAGCGGAAGCCGGAGACGTGGGCAAGCCCCGCACCATAGCAACACCATAGATAATGAGCGGATTCTTCAACTCGCTGAGGAACCTCGCGTCTGGAGCCGCGAATGCTGCCGGCACTGCAGCCTCGAGATACGAGGACGACGAAGGTGAATATCTCATCCCTTCAAACGTCGTAGATTCTCTCTCTGTGTGTGTTTATGTGCTTCTGTGACATCGTTTCGTCTATGGCGAGCGACGATTCGCTAATCGATCTATGTATAAGTGCGATACTTATCTGCTTACTTCTCTTTTTTTTTTTTCGTTTCTCGATGTTGTGGCATGTTGCTCTTCTATCATTATGTATTTCTCTATTTTTTCTTATAGTTTTTATAACGGTTTTACGTGGAATGTGAATTTTTGAGCTTTGCTGTGGAATGGCGAGATATGTGTACATATATCGATTTGACGTTTTGTTCGGAAAAGTAGTGAGTAATGATTTGCGCTTTAGTTTAGATGTTGTAATGTAAAGAACATTGCGAGTGTTGTCTTTTAGTTGTTAAGCGAAGCGATAGTGATTCTTTTGTAGAGAGTTCAATTCTTTTGCAATAGTGAAATTGGAATTTGCAAGAAGAATACTGTTCGTTTTTTATTCGGTAACTGTAGCTGTTATCTAGACATATCTTCTGAATTAATTAAAATTAAGCGAATGAAATAACTGAATTTTCGAATTCTAATATAATTTAAAACACATGAGTTTATACATATTAAAAATATGGTTTAGACTCATATTATTATCTATTACTCTATATTAGTTTTAGTCTAGCGGAGCTTTATTCTACCCGATTTTTTTTTCTTTTTAGTGCTTTAGAAAGATAAAAGATATTTTATTCAATGCAATGAAACCCGGATTAAAATATAGTCAAATATACGGTACTGTTCTGAAATTCGCAGTATCGAGATAAAAAAAAAAAGAATAAAAAAAATTAGCATATACTCGCTAGGGAACTTTTCTGCTTCTGGCAGTCTAGGATTAGATTACCGAACGGCATTGTAATTTTCCTTACAATATTTCTTTTCGCGTAAAAATAGGTACTGCATCTAAGTATAAGTAGCTATTCTTCCGAAGAATCATTTATTTATGATTTTGGGATAATTTAAAAACAGTTTCTTCAAATTCTATACATCGACAGAAAACTGAATTAATAGGTTATTATTTAACGTACTACATAACATATATTACATAATATATATTATCTCACAAATCCGCGTATCTCCCAGAAATGAAAACAGTGCTATCCAACTTCCCTAATACTTTAATCAAATCAAACCCGCTGTCCATCAGCTCGCTATATTCCCCAACCAAACGGGAATAAAAGAGAGACAGAGGAAAAAGAAGAAATAATAACCACCACGTGGACAATCTCTCGCACACGCGCTACCCACATATACGTATAGGTATACAGACAGAGAGCAGAAAGTGCCAGGGACAGAAGAGCTTACGTTTTCCAAACGCATCTCACGCTGGCCGCGTGGGCGACAGAATATCCACCGAAGAATGAAATCCATTAGCTGTAGGTTGTTTGAAAAAAAAAAAAAAAAAAGAAAGAAAAGGGCGGCCGCCCGATATAATAGTGTAACCTCTTGTTTCTGTGCCGACACTTGCCACACGCGCGAGAATGAGCCACTCGCGGCTGAAGTGACTGCATTTGAATTCTTTTTTTTTTTCGCCTCCTGTACAACACTCGCGTCTTTTATTTGTGGAACATACGACGGACACGTGACAGACCGCGAACAACCAGGTCTCTCGTCCAGTACATTCAGTTGCGGTTCTCTTGTTGCATATGCATGTGTGTGTATGTGTGTGTATGTGTGTGTATGTAAAAGGGTGGAGTGTAATCGGATAACGAGACCCTGGTACATGAATCCCTGGCACTGAAATTTCGCCTGTACAGCATCGATTTTCTGTCCTTTGTCTTCCATCTCTCTCTTTTACTTTTTTTTGACATTTTGCACGCGGCGGGTTCGTATAAGCTACGCGATTTCCAACTGTTTCGATGTGTAGCGATTCTTTCCGAGCGGGTTTGATTTTCAAAAGCTCTTCCGGGGGATAATTGGGTTGCGATGTGGCTTTTATGCGAATCCGCTCTGATTGAGGATGACGAATGGAGATAGACGTGAATTTTTTAGCTTTTTCGAGTTCTCTCGCGATGATTATGCGTATAAAGTCGATTTGTATCCCGACGAGCTTCAAAGCTCAATGGAAAGAACGTACAATTTAAGTATTTGAAATGTAAAATGTGGAGTTTCTGAAAGAAGAATTTATTAATTCTGTTGACATTTTGAAACGATTAATTTTGTTACTTGATTGGAGCTCTATTAGTGTACATTGGATTGGGATTTTTTACACGGCAGATAATGATGCACTTACCTCACTATTTTTAAATAAATACTGAGGTAAAGATTAAGGTTTTGATGTTTAGCATTCGATGTAAAATTTCAAACCAATTTAAATGTTATATATATATATGTAATATGTAATGCTGGATTGTGATTAAAACCGATATTATACATGGTGGAAAAATTATATATTGTATTTCTCACTATTGACATCGATTAAAAACGTTGTAGTTTCTTTTAATTAAAAGATTTTTTGTACTGTAAGCGACTGTAAATGTTTTTATACGCATTCTTTAGATTTATTTTCGGATTATATTTTCTAATTTATTTCATCGAATTCTAGGTAAAACTTGTAGAAGCTACTTACGAGGAAAAATTATTTGATGGTTCTCTATGAAAAATTTATAATCCTGAAAATACAAAAACAAAAAATAACATAAGATAAATTGTCTCTAAAGCTTTTTTGTTTGTATGGAATTTATGTATTTAAAAGCGTAAGCTTTCAGGAATATTTTTATAATATGTTCATTTGGTTGGTTAAGCTGTTTAAAATAGTGTGTAATGTGCAAAAAAAATGAGGGAACAGCAATAAATAAGGTTAACAAGAAATCACTAAAAATAGAACATCGAAATTTAATTTTACTCACCGATAAAAAAAAGCTTAATCCTAATCTGTTTGAACAATTTTTTTTTCTTTTATTTTTCTATGGATTCTAAAAGCAGATTTTATTATAAATTACTCAGCAAAGCCGAATTATCAATGCATGCAATCAGATGCATAACTCAATAAAGGGATAGAATAAATTGCACAGGCAAGCATACGAAAGAATTCGAAATGATAAATTGAGCGAAATTATGAGAGCAATTACGAACGCGATAAAATTGTTAAAAAAAAAGAAGGTGCAGAGAAGAGTCGCAAAGCAAAACATGCATAACATTGCGTGACAATAGAATATCGCGTGTGCAGCTATTACGTAACTAGTAAAAAGAAAGGAAGCTTTTATTACGGTAGCTTCGCCTGCGATGATAGTGAAAACCGCCTTTTCTCTGAATAATACGTACGTGCTTTATTGAGCGAATTCTGTGTATCGCGTTTCTTTTTATATACGCACGGAACGAGTTCTTCAGCTTGATTGCGCGAAACAATTAACGTCCGAGCGTTTCTCTTGCGTCTGAATAAATTCAACTTTTAGGCAAATGAATATTTATGCACAGAAATTTACAGTATAATACTGACGATCGCATTGTTCTTTCAAAGAAATCTTCTTTTAAAACAGATGTGCTTTTTTCCGCGCGAATCTGGAACAACAAAATGTAACTGCTTTATCCGCGTACGGCAAACTGTGCTACTGCAATTTAGCGACTAATCGACCGGAATCGAATAAACTCTTCATTACTGCCACACGGCTCGCGCAAGTTATCTTTACACCGTATACTTTTAACGCTCGCTCTCTCAGATTTGGTAAAAAAGAAAATTGCATCTTCCGTCCCCAAGAATCGCCCTTTAATTTTCGCACTAATGCACTAAGTTTATATTTAACGGTCGACAAACCTTTACCAGCCACAGAATCAAGTTCCTAAAACACTACGGCAAACGGCATGATAATGATAGCAAATCACAACAACGAGTCCAAGCTGCACGTACTCCTTTAATCCCGAGCTCGACCTTTCCTCACCTTTTACGCAGACCCGTACACACGTGAAAAATAATGAAAAGCGCGTGGCGTAGAAGCTCGCGAACAGTGGACGCGCATCAATTATAAAGGCTTCGTGGATTCTTTGCTTGTCTGCCACCAGGGCTCGTGATGAAAGTGAGCGTATACACGAGGCAAAGGGACTGTAAATATTTTAAGGTCGAAAGGAATGGCGAAGAATCTATCTCGATGAAGCCGCACTGCACGCGGCTAAGAGGATCTTAAGTTTTCAGAGGGGACCCTGAATTGCTTATACCTGTATATCTTTTCTTTGCTTCGCACGGCCTTTGCCGTATGATGGTGAATTGGAAATGGATAGCGAGAGATAATGGATTATTGGGTGAAAGGGAGTTTATATTTAGGTTCAGGTGTATTTTTGGAGTTGTTGTAGGGTCAAAGCTGTCCCTGGTAAACTTTCCTTTGCGCGTGTATAATATTCGGCTGTGATAGGTCCTTTTTAGCAACGCGCACGAGGCCAAATTATGAAGTTGTCCGCGTGTATACTAATTCTGTTGCGCACGAGCTCTTAATCGACAGCTGCTCCGGCGCTGCGTATACGTTTGCTCCTGCAATTGAAAAAGGTTTTGCGAGCTATCAACGATGCCCCAACTTTTCTCCCAGCTTCGTACATACACATAAGCGTCTTGGAATTTTCTTCAGCCGCAGTCGCAGTTAAAAATGCAGATTTTATTAGACGTACGATAGACGCGAAAAGAATTAGCGTTCGGACCTGAAACTGAAAAGTGACTCACGCGCACTGCGACCTCTTCACAATTTCGACTGTAACAAACTTCTGCGCGTGCCAAAATTGCCCCAGTATACATTCCCCGTATATACCCGTTTAACGAGTTAAAAAAGAAGGATTACTCTCCGCGCTTGGTTAGAGTGGGAAAAAAGGCTTGCTTCTGTGTATATCCTATCGCTCGCTCGCTGCTCGTCGTTATAAAAGGCAGTTGCCTCGCGCTCCTGGTGTGTATACGCGTGCGGAAATGTATATGTATCGCATCGGCACGCGGCACACGTTCGCTTTGTCTTCTCTACCCACCCTCGTGACGTTGTAGCAGCAGCAGCAGCTTAAGTAGATAAAGGGGCGCGCGCTAACACACACGTGCGATTCTTTCAATTCCACACGATCGACGATTTTCCTAACGCGACGCGAGACTTGTTTTTCCAATGACGAGAGCTTGAGCGCGCTTTTAGCTTTGTACCAACCAGACGATTGTATTAAGCTGCGAGCTTTGTCTGTGTGTCTTTTCCGATTGAATGGGTGACGTTTGTCTATTATCGAGGGAAAACTGTTGCGAGCCAAGGAGCCGAGCCATTTTGCAAATGTGATATTTCTTGATCGTTACTTTTCGTTTTACGTCGATGTTTCGAGCTTCAGTTTGTTGAATTAGAGAATTTTTAACCATTTATTTATTCGAAGCAAGAACCAATGTACAGTAGGATAAGTTATACCTAGACTGCCCGTAAATGTGTATATTAATTAAGAGTTGCTTACGTTATCAAAGAAATGGCGACGAAATGGAGTTAGGCGCAGCACCGAATATATATATTATCATCGCATCGGCACTTAGGATAAGAAACATAATAACGCAATTTCAGTGGGTCAAGACCACACAAACTCTCTACGTTATCGCAAGCGCATAAATTGAAAATGGCCGAGCGTGCAATTTGCGCGCCTGGGGTTGGCCTTAATTCATCGGTTGCGGAGGGTCGATGACTTTACCCTCTCCATCATATTTATAAACAAGGGAAAAAAGTTTGACGCCGCATAGCGAACGATGCACGTGTGTGTGTACGTGCTTTATATTTCGATCGGCTGTGCATAGTTTATTATCGCGTTGACACTAGTTTGTAAACGAGTACACGGTAATTGTATATCCACTGCATCTGTTTATTAGTTTTAATTGTATTTAAGATATGATTATAATTTGTTTTGAATCTGCTCGTTTGTTTGTGAATAATATTTTAACTGTTTGTTTGAAGATATATCCAGAACACTTTCATTTTTTTTATTTAAGCTCTCAAACCTTTACGTAAAGGCTTATTTAGCTATACAGTTTTGTTATACATTGTACACATTTTAACATATATATATACAAGTTTGCTGCGCATTTACAATAATTAAATGAACAGATTACACCTTTCGAAGAAATTACAGAACAATTTTTGTGATTATATTAGAAAACCAATGAATGACTATTACGTGACATTTTATTATATACAACTTTCTCTATCTACGAAGACTATTTATTTTTTCGAAAAGCTGCCTGTTTCGCAAGTCAACTCTATATATAGTACCAGATTTCGAAGCCGCACAAATCTCTGATATTCATATCCCAATGCATTACTAACGAACGCATCAGAAAAGCTCCAGTGCTTCACCTGCTCACACACATCCGCGTTATCTCACTTTTGCCCTCTGCCCTGCCCCCTCCGCATGTTTTATGTTACACCCACACGCATGGCGAGTTCCATTATCCATCGGCGGCTAGCCGTGCATTCGTATACATAATACTCTCTCCTCTCTGGCATTGTAAGCTGTGCTTCGGATGGAATTCTCGAGCGCGTGCTTAAGCTCGCTCCTGGACTATCCCATAGTGCATTATACGTGGGGGGATACACGTTTGTTTTGTCCCTTACCGCTTCGAAATCCACGAATCGCGCCGCACACCTTCTCGTCTGACCCTTTCTCTCTGTCTCTCGTCCTCTGGCTCCTTCGGAACAATCGGATGAGCAGATTAGGGATGCCGCTTGGTGCATACACGCAGCTTTAGAATGCATGGGACCGCTTGTTTGCTCCTGTCGATTTGCGTGGCTTTCTTAAGAGCTTCCCAAGGTTGAGATGCCGACTATTGCGAGGGAATTTTATCGTGCTTTGGTTTTAGATACATAATTGTGTCAAATTAATGTAATAAAGTCTATAATGTAATAAATTATGTCAACAAATTGTTTTACAATGCAACGTTATTTATGCAGTTTAAGACTATGTAAAAATGTTTTTAGAGTGTGCTTGTATTATTTATTTTTTTAATTATCTGTAGAAGGTAAAAGATTGTTACAAAACTTTAAATTGAAGCAGTTTTCTTATCTTACATAATATATATTGTTCTCCGCATGAATGTTTCATTAGAATTTTATCTAAACTATAATTTTAAAGCGAAAAGAAAAATTGCGTATTTTTATTAGTTTGTGCTTTCACGGTGGATCGAAAGACTACCGCTTATTATCTGCGTTAATAGCTTTATGGCAAAAAAAATGAGCAAATGTTTTTAATCCATTAATGACCAGGCGGCGACGACAATTTTTTTCATGCATATGCTTAAACCGGTTAGCATTGACTGATATCTCGTCGACTTTGTGTGCGATGAATTTGGATTTCATTCTTCGGGGTTTAACGTAACTTAAATTATGGTCAAATATATTTTCTTTTGTTTTTTTGATATTGTTGCATAAAAATTTTAAATTTGTTAGAATTAAATTATGTCCGATGGCCTGAACATTAAGGGATTACGAAAAGTAGATGCATGTAGGTTATTAATTACTTATGACATATAGCTATAAGAATTTATTTAAATATTTTTCTTTGGCGTTGGGAGTGCTTCACCAATTAAATAATTATGAATAAAATTATAAACAAATTTTAAAAATTTTGTTTGTAAAAGATAATTTTTTTTTTGTTTTCATGAAAAAGTAGTAAAGCTCATTAGCAAATGAAACTTTGCTTCATGAAAAAGAACTAAAAAAATTAGCTTTGAACGAATTGGGTACTTTTTAAAAGAGAATATTCTCTTAATTAATTAAAAAGATCGTATATAATTAACTATTAAAGATCGTTTTTGTAATTTAAACTACAATTTAATATTAGAGTACATACGTAATTGTTATTTTTAGAAGTCAAATGATTTGAATTTTAAAAGTGGGTGCAAATCTATCTTCTGGTATTAAATTCTTTACTTTCAAGACGAGTATAGACTTATGCTTTATTCATACTAAAAAAACATTGTAATCGCTTACGGAGAAAGAGATCTTCTTGATTAAAGTCTTTCATAAATAAAGAATAATGAACTGAAGACGTTTGCCTTATATCGTGAACGATCGTTTATTCATAAGCAGTAATAGGGATCCACTTTATTACAGGTGAGGATACGAGAATGAAATTCAGCCTGACTCCTCAACCAGGAGAAAGTGGCTTCATACAGTGGCTGGATGCTATGAAAATGGTGGCAAAACTCCAAGGTGGAATTCCAGCTGAATTTCGCAGAAAGGTACGTACAATTTTTTTTAATATACATATATTCTCTCGCGTAATTGAGATTAAATTGTTTGTAATTTTCATATTTTTTATAATTTTCATCCTTGAAGTTAATTAAGTTATAAGTTTTTTTCTTGGGATGGAAAAATGTATTTTCTCTGTGTAATAATATGTATTTTAACTTTTCCAGTAATTTCATCAAATAGTTTTAATTAAAAATTAATATTTGAACAAATTTATGTCAATTTCGCTTTTTACAATATTTTTTTCAAGTATCAAAAAATGTTATGAATTTAGAATACGAACCTGTATACATAAGAAGGGTAAATCGCTCTTCACATTTTTGGTTAGACCACAAAAAAGCGCTTTTCCTGTACATGAAAAAACTCGCCCAGTTAATACATTTTTCTCTCCGAGTAGAAAAAGTCGAAAGTCTCAGACGCGACCTTCCACTTTTAATGAGGGCTCAAGCAGCTTCGATTGTGTAGCAAATAAATTAAAACTATCAAAGGTGCAATATAACTTTGCAAGCTCCCCGGATTCCGTGGCAACTTGTATCCTGCTGCAGCATCCAGCTCCTAAGTCGTGCGCGACAATGCACACGCACACGCGAGGAAATCGAATAAACGTTAAATCTCGAGCATGCTGAAATCGCGGCTGATTGTACGGGACGACGATTGTTTTTTTGCATCGACGTTTTGTGGCTGTATACCAAGACGATTTACTATCGGAGGAGATACGTGATTGATAGGGAAAATGTGGATTCTGAGGGAAATGAATGATTGAAAGTTGGAATACGTATGAAACCAAGAAAATCATTCCTAAAGTATAAAAAAAAAAATTAAAAATGTTAATATACTCGTACAGTAGTGCTGTATTTCATAATACAAGTAGATACAGACAAGTTTAAGTGAGACGTTTCTTTTAGTGTTTTTTTCGCTTCTGTTGGTAAGAGGGCTCATCGTTTTAAATTGAATGCTTTTTATATTCTAATGATAAAATGATGGAATTGGTTTGTTACGTTTTTCATGGAAACTTATTCTTTTGTTGTTGGCATTCTGTTTCATAAATTTGAGAAAAATTAATCAGATAAATGTGAATTTCATTTGTAATTTAAAAGTTGATTATTTAAAGCTGTCTCTCGTACGTTTTCCTCGTTAAATTATTGACATTCTTCACATGCCATTTTGTAATTAGAGCTAAGAATGTAATTCCAGATTTTCATTAAGTTATATACATTTTTATGCATTGAATATCCAATATCAATACTTTATGTGTATGCACGCTTATAAAAACTGGAATGCAAATGCCTCAGATCATAATTTTAGAATCGCATTTAGTTTAAAATATTACGTGCAAATACAAAATCATTTATGCAGGCATTTAAAGCAAATCATTAGATCAAGTAAATCGCTCGAGATAACATCTAGTGGTACAATCACCAGCAGTTCCCACTGGTAATGCAGGAAACAGAGAAAAAAGGCGTGACACAAATTTAAAAAAAAGGAGGTTCAGCCTTTGTTTAACTCTCCTCTTCTTCTCTCTGTTCGACGGCGTGCATTTTTTTCGCTCCTAGCCCTTTTGTGATCTTTTGTGTCTCTTTTCTGTGTTCTCGGGGGGACGCTGATTACAACAGCTGTGGTTGACGCTGGCGGAAAGACATCTGGAGCAGCGGCGCGTCGACTGGAAACAGGCGGAGAAGCTCTGCTTCAACGAGTGGAGCAATCCCGATGACGAGGAGCTCGGCATTCAAATTGTAAAGGTATGTGTGACGCGCTTTATCTCGTATATATATATATATATATATATATGTATATACATATATGTGTGATCTCGCACGTCGAGGATGCCGTAGACATGCCGCGGCTTGCGTTCCGAGGGTCAATGGATGCGGACTCGAACTTGTACGAGATTACCAGTGATTGCGTCTTTCAACTGCGCGAATTTTAAATGACGCGCGTAGAATGGATGCTACCGTTTAACGTTGTTGACTAAAAAAAAAAAATATTTAAAATTTTTTTTTTATTTACTTTTTTCTTTGTTAAACTTTTGAAGAAGATTTGTAAAAACTTTCACTGTAAATCGTAATCAGTGACTACAAAATCTTTTATTGATATGCAATATGCATACCAGTCTTAGATACAGTTGTTTAGATTTTAAAGCATTATTCTCGAGTGAAAAGTTACAAATAATTTAAGTCAAAAGTGTTTTAAATGAAAAAATTACTTAAAATCTTTAAACTAAAGCAAAACCATATAATTAATCATATTCTGAAGTATAAAAGCCCTAAAATATTGTATCTTTTCCCAGGATCTACACAGAACGGGATGCAGTCTGTTTTGCGGTGCGGCAGGTCGCGACAACCAGGCAGTGTTGCGTCGAGTTCTCTTGGGATTCGCCCGCTGGAACAAATCCGTCGGCTACTGCCAGGGTCTCAACGTCCTCGCAGCCCTGATCCTCCAGGTGGTGGACCGGGACGAGGCTGCCGCAGTCAAGGTCATGATCTACCTCATCGAGGGCGTCCTACCCGAGGGCTACTTCGCCGACAGCTTGCGCGGCCTCTCCGTCGACATGGCGGTCTTTCGGGATCTATTGCGCATGCGCATGCCGAGACTCTCCAGGCATCTCGAATCACTGCAGAACGACGCGAAGGACAAAGCCACCGGTATGGAGAGACAGTTATAACGAATCTTGTGCAATGAAATAGTTTCTCGCATTGGAAATGGAAAATTTTAATTGGTATCGAACAATTATAACTATTTCATTTGCCCGTATTTAAAGGTCAATCCGAGTGGCAAGCGTCAATTAAAATAATGTCAATTTTAGTACGAGTAAAATACGTGTATCGATTCCTATTTTTATTCGTTCAGAGATACCGAATTAACCGTTGATCAATAACTTACAACGCTATTTTCAGGGAGCAGTTACGAACCTCCATTGACGAACGTCTTCACGATGCAGTGGTTTCTCACACTTTTCTGCCATTGTTTGCCTCAAGACGCCGTGCTACGTGTTTGGGATTTGATTTTTCTCGAGGGCGACGATGTACTTTTGCGCACTGCTCTTGCGATCTGGGAAGGACTTTCAGAGTGAGTTGCACATCCAGTGATAGTACATTACGCATCTCGTGAGCACAGGAGATTATCTCGACAAGGGAGAAGTTTGCGATAATCTTCTTCGCCCACTAGTTGCTTAATGTACTATTATTTAGTTTGCAACGAAGAAGGATTGTTATTATCTGCGCTAATAATATTTTTCAGTCGAATCATGACCGTCACCTCTGCTGATGAATTTTATAGTATTATGGGTGTGCTCACTAGAGAAATGCTCGAGTTCACTGACACCAACCACCTCGTTAAGGTGACAAATATAATTTTTTTTCTAAAATACATGTAACAATTTATTAATCTATATAATATGTGATCTATATTGGTATTTATTTTTATTAGCAGAGTCAAATATTTGATATGACATTGCATACATTTAAAAAAAAAATACATAAAATACAACAAAAGATTTAGAGAATGTAAATCACAAATTCAATTTTTTGATAAAGGAAAAGAAAAAGTAAAGATTTGTTTGTGAAAGATTTTAAATTAGATGAGACTAAACTATAAAATAAAGATAAGGCCTTTATTTAATATTAAGATAAGATTTGTATAGAAAAAATAGTACACATTTATATACGCTGTAGAAAAGATATTGTAATAAAACGAAATCACTTTTTTAATAATAATTTTTTATATCCACTTACAGACTATCGTGAGCATGGGTCCTCTGAATGGTGTCACAAACTTGAGAGAAAAACATCGTTACAACATAACTCCCTGGGCAAGAAGATTGAGCGATGACGACGATTCCGATACCGAGGACGATGAAAGATTGGCAGTCGCCGCGGCTGCAGCTATATTTGCTATGCCCCGTTTGAAAAAATCCGGTAAGCTGAACATATTAAATACATAATTTTAAATAATCCATTACTAATTTTAACATTTTCAATCCTCTTGGATGCTAACATATATCAATATTATTCCTATATATATATAGGAATTATATTGATTAGTTAAAAATGTAACTAACGTTTTAAAAAAATTGTGACATTTATTACAAATCAATGCTATTTATAACTTCATTTGTCAAAGACGTATAGAGAGATAACTGAATTTCATTTTTAGATCGGAGCACTTCATCGGTAAGTGCTTTGCAGGCTGTAGCACCTACGAACGACCGAGAAAGACTAGCCCTTGACATAAGCACTCTGAAACAGCAATATGTGAAATTACGGGAACGCCAGCGGCAAGCTCACATTATCCTCTCAGGTATGATTGTTCAACAGCTCGCACAGTTCTAAACTTAACTTATGTTAAATCTATGTACATACAAGTAGTCTACGTTGTAGCAACAATACTATACCATTCATTTTGAAACTATGTGAATCTACTTAACTGGGTTAAAAAGTGCTTTTACGATGAATTGATAGGGATCAACTAATAAATTAAAAAACTTTTCTAATTCAATTATTCAGTAATTGAAAGCCGCGTAAAATTTTGTATTACTTAAAGAATTTCATAAACAGTGGTTTTGCAAATATTTGAAGGGCAGCAAGACATTTTATCATTGATCTCTATATTTCACATAAAGTACAAAAGTATTTAAATTTAACGATGAATATTTTTGCACTCTCATTAGGCAATACAATAAACAATTTTGATAAGCTAGATTCCATTACATAAACTTATTTTGTCGTACATGATACACAAGCTTGTGAATAGAACTTCTAATAAATTAGAGCAAAAATAATTCATTTTGTAAACAAAATAGCTGCATGCGCAAGGCAATCGATGGTGCCGTCGTCATCGGCAGCGAGTCAGGCAATGAATCACCTCCTAGTGGGCAAGAGCGCGCTGGTCAGCAGCAAGGGTAGACCGCTTGGTCCAGCGGCGGGTTCACTGATCGCCCGCACCAAAGCCGCGGCACTGCACAGCAGTCCGAGAAGTCAGATCCGTAAGGATCGGCAACAACAGCAGCAGCAGCAGCAGCAACAGCAGCAAGGCGTCACGATACATTGGAAGGATATGAAGAAGCGGAAGGACGAGCGCGAAGTGCCTGACTGTAAGTTTTGTCGCTGCCGCAGCGTCTACCTCTTACATTTCAACGTGTCTGTAAAGAATAATCGTGCTTTCGAAGCGAAAAGCTGCGATGTCAATTTGTCAGTTGCGTAAATCGGTTTCTTATGCAATTTGAGAGTTAATTTATGATCCCTTAGATTTACATGACATTGATTTTGAAAGTTAATCTTGTACCAATAATATAAACGATTATGAAGATGCAAAGCTTATTTAATGTTATACATTCACAAAGCTTTATTGCAGTATAAAATAAATTGATATATTAAAATGGAACATTTTAACTTTTGTTAATGTTTAAAAATAAACTGACTAGAGTGTTTCTTACGAATGCTTTGCTTATTATTTATTTCGCTTGATATAGTTTAGATAAGACATGGCAGTAAGTATTTTGTTTCGATTTCTTATAAGTAAGTTCAAAGCTTATAAAAAATGCTTTCTGTCATCCATTCCATTTCTACGATTTCTTTTAAATCGCTATTTAATCGGTATTTAACTTCATCATCTGGAATAATCGATCAACCGAAAAATGCAAACGACGCGCCACGCTACACGCCATCTATATACCATCGACCGATAAAGCAACATTCCAACCAAGTCCTTACCCCGAGCACGTATACAAGGCAGAACCAGCGAGAACCAGAGCGAACCAGTCGCGGAGCAAAAGTACAGAGCTACACGTGAGCCTGGAAAATATCGACCCGGTCGCAAGTCCTTAGCTTCGGTCAAGCTCGTGCATCCCCGTTCGATTCCGCGTCTGGATGTCGCTTCGCTCGTGACCACCTGTTGCTTTCCTATATATCCGAATGTCCAGGTATCTCTCTCTTGCGATTCCTAGAGTATTGACGCAGGTGTGGCACTATAGCGTTGAGCTAAGCGCCCAAGGGTCAACATCCGGCCTGCGTGCGTCCTTTTCTCACCCTCTCTCTCTCTCTCTCCATTTGCGTCCTCGCGCGAGTTCTCGATGTCCCGGTTACCCACTAAAGACAGTCTCGCTCTAGCCCCTCCTGTTTCGAAATAAAAAACGAGTCCCTCTCTCTCTCACACTTTGAGTTCGAGTTCGAATGCGTGTAGAGACACCTTGGATAGATCGACTCGTCGTCGTCGTCGTCGTCGCAGTGCGGAATTATCGTGTGGCCGAAGGTGGCGAGTTTGGCCAACGTCGCGCGGTGCTACAGGACACAGACTCGCATACGACGATGTGTGGATGGGCTGATGTGAATTCGAGGTAAATTTTCTGTCTAGCTTATCGATTTCGCATTTACGAAAGTTTATAGTGTGCGGGATGGTGACACTGTTTTGTCATTCGTTAGGGGATTTGATTTTTGCAAGTGCTATTGTTGATTAATCGTATATAATGTTTCGGAGCAGTGCGGTTTATCGGGTTGATCGTGTTTAGGATCGTTCGTCTACGTGCGGTAAAATTGTGAAATTTTTCAATCGACAATTATGAAATACATCGTTATATATTTGCGGGCCACGATAATTTATAACACTTTTTGCATTCCGCTTTGTTAGAGGACCACGGGCGATAATAAACGCAGTAAATACGTTATACGTAATCGGTGGTTCTCAGCTATATAGTAATAGTAGACATCGTGAAGCGAACAGAGCATCTAAAATGAACTTTAAAAAAAAAGTGAAAGACAAGTCATATACTTAACATCATTCATCATATCGTGATTTTAGACTGATTTTTCACTCATTCATTTAGATTTAATAAAACAAGACATTTTAGAAATAATAGAAAAGACAAATTTGTTTAGTAACTGTGTGATCGCCATCAGTCTGACTATACCTCGATGATTCTACTTACTTACTGATGCACCACTCGACAATCAATTATTTCAACCATAAGCATATTATTATATTACGCGCACACAAAAAGTGCAGTTATCATGGACTTCTCCAGTTCTTTTCACAAACAAATCATATAGGTCAGAGAAAGATAGATACGAAAATTCTCAGGCCTCGAGTGGCTCCGATATTTTCCATCTTTCCGCGTGCGCGAAATTCGGCCTACTTTTCTCTCGCCCCCGCTTCTCTCTCGACCTCCAAAAGAGCGAGAGAGAGAGAGAGAGAGAGAGAGAGAGAGAGAGAGAGAAGAAAAAATACCTGCCTTCCCCTCATTCTGTATAGCTGTATTCTGTATACATGTATAGGGAAGCAGAGCTGGGGGCTGGCTACTGGCATGCGCCTAGCGGGCCATTCACCTCTCTCTCCGTCTCCCACGCACACTCGTATATATACGCAAACACGCATATCGATCTGTTTTCTCTCCTCCACAGTAGCAGTGGAGGCGCAAGCAGCATCAGCAGCAGCAGCAGCAGCAGCAGCAGCAGCAGCAGTGCCAGTAGTAGCAGCTGAAACATCGGTGCCGGAGGGTAGGAGTGCGCTGAACCTCCTCGGCGAGGGCATGTCGTCGTCGTCGTCCTCGCAGCAGTCCACGGCGACGACAGCAGCCCCGAGGCGATCGTCGGGCTCGGGTGGTGCCGCGGCCCTCGACAGCGACAGCGACAGTACCTCGACCGAGCTGTGCGACGAGCCGGACAGGCTGAGCGACGTCGATAGCGAGGAGCTGACCTCGACCTCCGATTGTTACGTCATGGCGACGACGGATGACGAGAGGTTGTCGCCCGCGATTGGGACGATGACCAGGCCGGGGACCGGTTCCGAGGCTGTGGCGCAGGCCGGGAATAACTCGAGGTGAGGTTAAGGATAGCGGGGTGTAGGAGTTTTGTTGGGGCACTGTCAATGTTTATCTGTTGATTGAGGGGAAACCATGTTGGTAGTAGCTTTTCTTTTCGGGATGAAAACACAAAGTTTGTGTCATTTTTGAGGTCAGAAGCCTTGAAAAATATACATGGATTCAATTTAGCCTATTTACTATTTATCTGATGCAATAGAAAATAACGCATTTAAAGTTTATACGATTATATGCCTAGAGAAAAACATTATATTTCGTAAACTGAAACCATTTAGTATTGCAAATTACGCAAAAACATTGACAGTATTCCATACCAAAAAATGGAAAAAGATATACAATTATTTTTATCTTAAATGATATTGATGGTTTATAATATTTCTAATTATTCTGTTTTTTGATCTTTTATTTTGTGAACTATTAAGTTTTTAAGTTATGTCTATTTCATTTGAATTTCTTTGAGTGAACATTTCATTTATGAAGAGCAAAAATAAGTCTACACCAATGAGTGTATACTTTTCAATCACAAACAATGGCTTTTTTTATAATAGGTTCTTTAGAATTAATTTTTAATTTATATTCAAATTTTTAATCTTCCTTTTGTTTTTTAATATAATGCAATTACTGAAGCTTTTAAAATACTGCTGGTGAAGCATGAAAATGAATACAAACCGTGTTACTATATATATTCTGACGGTATTCAGAACCTATCGGTACAGATCTTATATTGTTATAGATACCGTCCATTTTAATTTAAAAACTTTCGTGAGAATAATCGCAGTCTACTTAGATTTTATAAACTTAATTCTTTTTTGAAAATATCCCTCTCGAACTATACATGTCTAATAACATATTTACAGATATTCTTCTGCTTATAAAAAGTGAATTAATAAGAATAAGTGAATTAAAAGTGAATAAGTTTACTATTTTTTACTAAAATTTCTGTATTAAGTTTCAACATATATTGATTACAAAAAATCATTCATCAAATAGATAATTATTATTTATTGCATTGGTGAACTGAAAACTAAAAGTTATGACAAATTTTTTAACATATGAGCAGTAAAATTTATTTTACATTTGTGCCCATTAAATCTTTCCGATATGTCGCCTAATATTATTTAATCAAACAATAAAATAAAATAAATTGTATTTCCGTTAATTACATATTCCGTTAATGCCTATGCTATATTAGATGCGTTAAGTAACACTTTCACCACGATCTTCGTGTAGGAAAATTGATTATCGTCTCATTATTATTTCTGTACGAAAATTACGACTAAGTGACTTAAGTATTAAGTATATAACAAGATTAAATTTTTTATGAGAATTAAAAGAACCACAATAAAAGTTTCGAAACACGTCACTAAATATAATCAAATTAATTTTAACGAAACTTCTAGCAAATATAAATTTAATTATCTTTTTTAACTTTTATCGGAGGTAAATTAAAATCTTCAATTATTAAACTTAATTATTTAAATCAATTGATATTTGCAAAGACGTTATTTAACCTTTGATTATAATGAGATTTCACTCTAAGAAATATAAAAACTATTAATATACAAAGTATACTAAAAAGAAAAAAAAACTGAACCGCAAATTTTGAAGTTAACAATTTTGATAAAATTACTTTCAATAAATTTTTCAGTTTTGATTTTGAATCATTCAAGATCGACTTGAAAGATAATTGACGCTTGTAAGTGCAACCTTTTAATCATGATATTTAGATAGAACAATTATTTTAACACGTTTAGTACTACTCACCTGAACCGTACATTTTCCGTTAAAAATTTCTTGATATTTTGTTTACCCCTTTAGTATATATATTTATTATTATAAAGAAGAATATTATCATGCCACTTTCGGTAGCACTGAACGTATTAAAAAATCACCAAAGGATAAGTGACGAAATATAATAGAACTGTGCAAAGTAGACTGAAAAAATATGGACGTATTACCAGTAGACATAGTCCGTACATTTAATAATTCATAAAACACATAGCAAGGATAATTAAACCAGACTGAAATTGTGAAAAGTTGTTGATTAATAAAAATATTTATAAATAGTGTTTGAGAGCACATATTTTCGTCTCATATAATTTCATCAAGAAAAAACTTCATTTTAGATTGGAGCTTGAAATTCAGACTTTTGGTAAAAGTTTGATTAGTTTTATTACATAGATTAGTTTCAATGTAATCATTAGCTTTCAATGTAAACTTTATTTTACATTTAAAGATACGTTCAATTTTACATTTTGTTTGCCTTAAAATTTAATTTAAATTTTTGTTTTAGATTTTAAATTATTAATTTTTAGAAATTTATGGAATTCATTGATTTTTAACATATATTTCTCATGGTCCACATCGTAAAAGCAAGTGTTTATTTGGACATTGTAATTGTAAACATATCATTTATTCTCCAAGATCTACTTCTTGGTTCGTATTTAGTTTTATAACATGTACATGAAAGAGAACAAGAACAATGTCTCCCATCATGCTATGTATAATAAATCCCCCGCAAAATTAGCGATCGTGAAAATAAGGTCCTTTTGCAATCAGAATTATTGTTTATAACATGACATAAATTCCATTTCAGTGACTATCTTGAAGTCTTAAAAGAGGAGACGTCTATCGCCGAGATCACCGACCAAATACGAAGACTATCGGCGGACGATGCGGACTTCAAAATCTCCATAGATCAGAGCGACCCCATCGAGGAGAAGAAATCGTCGAAAATCACAGACCTATTCAACCAGCCTACACCAGAAAAGAAGCCGACAGTTTTGGAACCGTTCGTCATCGATCAGCTTACCTCGGAGTCGGAGACCAAGCTATCATCAACGACATTGTTCGACTTCGATGAGAGAAAATCTATTAGAATCTCGAGTTTGTCCGATGAGAATAGTGTTACAAGAGACCGCGACAAACTCGACAGTACACGAACTAAAGACGAGTATGGTATTAGTATTTTATCGCATTTAGAGACAACCGATAACAGCTACGACAGTGGCAGTGCATCGCGATTAAAGACAACCGATGGTAGCTATGGTATTAGTAGTGTATCACATCTAAAGACAACCGATGACAGCTATGACAGTGGCAGTGCATCACGATTACAGACAACAGATGGTAGCTATGTCATTAGTAGTGCATCGCATCTAAAGGAAACCAATGACAGCTATGACAGTGGCAGTGCATCACGATTAAAGACAACAGATGGTAGCTATGCCATTAGTAGTGCATCGCATCTAAAGACAACCGATGATAGTTATGACAGTGGCAGTGCATCACGATTACAGACAACAGATGGTAGCTATGTCATTAGTAGTGCATCGCATTTAAAGGAAACCGATGACAGCTATGACATTAGCAGTGCATCACGATTAAAGACAACCGATGGTAGCTATGGTATTAGTAGTGTATCGCATCTAAAGACAACAGATGACAGCTATGACAGTGGCAGTGCATCACGATTACAGACAACAGATGGTAGCTATGCCATTAGTAGTGTATCACATCTAAAGACAACCGATGACAGTTATGACAGTGGCAGTGCATCACGATTACAGACAACAGATGGTAGCTATGTCATTAGTAGTGCATCGCATTTAAAGGAAACCGATGACAGCTATGACATTAGCAGTGCATCACGATTAAAGATAACAGATGGTAGCTATGCCATTAGTAGTGTATCACATCTAAAGACAACCGATGACAGCTATGACAGTGGTAATGTATCGCGATTAAAGACAACCGATGGTATCTATGGTAGCAGCAGTGCGTCGCGATTAGAGATAAACGATGACAGCTACGGCAGTGCATCGCGGTTAAATACAACCGATATTAGCTATGGCAGTATCAGTGCGTCGCGATTAGAGACAAACGATGACAGCTACGACAGTGGCAGTGCATCGCGGTTACAGACAACCGATGGTACTTTTGGCAATGGCAGTGGTTCGCGGTTAAAGACAACCGAGATTAGCTATGATTTTTTAGGGTTACGAAGTAGAGTAGGGATTGACGGACCGAAGCTCGGAATCGTCAGTGGCGCGATCGCGAATGTCGATGAGAAATCGAGCGAAGTCAATGGATCAGTTCCTATGGTCGCCAAAGGCGACGTCAGCGATAATATAGAGACGACGCGCAGTGATGTCACGTACTCGACGAGGTCGTCCTATGTGATGGGTCACTTGCCCATCGCACCTATGAGCCTCGAGGCGAGAAAGAGCTGTAGTAGAGTGTCACCGGACACGTTCGTCTCGCGGGATGAGGTTAGCGCGATGAGGGACAGACTCGAGCGCGATTCGTTCACTAGTAGTCTGGAACCTCCGATGCTTAGCCCTGAAACCAAGTTTAGTAGCTACAAGTTGCAGGTGCGTATTTTCATACCATTTACTTTATACGTTGATAAAGTTATTTCGTGCATCCACTTTTCTGAAATTATGTTAGTAAAAAAATTAAAAACGGATCGTTGGTATGTTTACGCCACAGAAATTTTATTGCAACAATAAAAGCATTATTATATCTTGTAACCACAGAGTTTTCTAATGAAACATTTGAAAATAATTGCAGCTCGAGCCTAAGCGTAGCCCGAAAACACCCGAAAGCACCAAGTCCTTCAGTTCGGGCGAGACGATGGGTCCCGACTCGGTAACGTCCAGCCTAGCCGTCAGTCCGAAAACCCCTCTGCGCTCCGACTCCCGTGACTTTGCCCTTGCCGATAAGTCGATGGTCTCTTCGGTCAGTTCTGATTCCAAAACCCTCACTATTCGCTCGATCGAATCGGAGGTGGTGAGAAAGCCGAACGAGACTTCTGGCGATAAGTCGGTGACGCCATCTACGGACTCGCTGATGCAGGTCAAGTCCACGGAGCCGCCCTGCAGCTCGACCGAGTCTTTCTGCAGTCCCACCAAGCTCAAGTCTTCCGAGAGGTCGTTCAGCTCGGATCTGCAGTCGCCCATTAGTGCCAATTCGATTAAGTACACTGCGAATTATAGTTACAAGAGTGATGGCGTCGATTTGCAGAAGCCCTCAGCAGGTGAGATCTCTTTCTAAAATTTAATCTAACTTTCACGAAATCAATCGAGATGTTGAGATGATTATTAGAATAAATGTACTTAAATTCAATCATTCAGATTAGTGTTAAATATTTATGTATATCATTGATACAAAAGGCATTTGAAATAGGAACACTTTAATAAGAGCTGATGTCACTTATCATTACTACAATGTATGTGAAATTAATAAAATATCCTAATTCTAGAAATTGGACCTGTCACATCACCGTTTTATCCAATTTTAATTCCAAATCAAAAAACTCCATCACCATATGGCGAGGAAAAAAATAGACCAAGTAGAAATGTTGATGTACTTGAGGAGTTTCGGGATATTACTCAAGATCGAGATATGAAACAATATTTAGAAACTAAAACACCCACTCAGGCTTTCGATGTATCTAAACTCATAAATTCAGAAGAGAATATTAGCGTAAAAGTATCCTCTGATACAGATTCATTCAAGGGCAGCTTAAGAAAACTTTATACTTTTGAACTAGATGATGATTCTATAAAATCTGATGATAAAAATTCGGAGAAAGATATGGGTCGCACCTCAGGTAAATTAAATATAAATTTTACATCCTTGAGTACTAATGTACTCGAAAATTTTGTTTAAATGTAAACAAAAATTTGTATTAGAAAATTAATGTTTCAAGCCTCGTTTATATTCAGAATATTGTGTGCTATTTTTTAATATAATCATGCTTCAGAAAACATTTTTATTTGATTATTATTCATTTCAGCATTCGAAAATTATCGAAAAAGTAAATTTGACGATGAGTCTCAAGAAATCGACACTCTTTCACCACTACCACGTAGTCAATTTGAGAATCGTAACGACATTTTTGAGCGTTCTCGCGGCAGATCTTTAGATGGCAAGCTCGAGACCTTGGAAATATCCGGAAAATCCTATGAACGTAGCAGTAGTAGTTTGGAAAAACGGTTTCCAGACATGCTGCTATCTCCATCAATGGAAGATTTCGCAAACAGTGTGAAAAAACGTTCCAGCGATGTCTTGGAGGACCTGCGACATCTAGAGGCAAAAACGATAAAAGATGGGGAGATAGATCCTAGTATGCTTACGAGAAAAACAAGCTTCATCTGGGAAGACTTAATGAATTTGGAGGCTCGCAGACAAGACACTTTCAGTGATTCAGCCAGCGGTTTCTCTAGACAAAGAATTGATGTACCAGGAATAAGTATCTCCTCAGAGGGTCGAAAAACGTATATCGTTGAACCAAAGATTAACATCGATGAAAGCAGTGATAGTATTTTGAAAACTGTGACCTACAAGAGCTCCAATGGATGTTCCCATGATGACGACGACGATGATGGTGAATCCAAACTCGGAGTTTGGACAAAGGTGAAGCCTCGCAAACGCAATGACAATGGTCGAAGAAGCAGTGACAGGGCTCTAAAAATTATTCAAGAAAACTCAGCGATACTTCAGAAAATTTTAACTTGCCAAGCCAGGAAAAGGTTGCCTGACCTGGAGGAGATATCAAAGGAAATTACTATTAGCCCGATTAATGAAGAAATTTCCAAGATCTTTAGTCCGATTCTAGAGAAAATGGGACTAAATGAGCACGAAATCAATGAAGAATTGGCAAGGATAAATTTCAAGGATTTGGACCGAAATACTACTACTACAACAGCTTCGGAATTCGACGCTAAGATTAATGATGAATTGTCAAAACTGTCACTAATCGGTGACAACGAAGAAGTAGCATATCTTCCAGACGTCGATGATATATCCTCTGATTATTTAGTAGCAAGAGATGCTTTTATTGACCGCCAGATAAATGAAGAATTGTCGAAGTTGCTCGCCAATTACGAAGAGGATTCGCCAATGACACTGCAAAAGGGTTCATCTAGTCTTAATGCAAGTGACGATTTATCAACGTGCTCAACAAACGTCTACTCTTACAAGTCCTCAAATGATTCTCTGGACATGAAAAGTGATCTAGGATCTAAGGATCCTTTGCATCCTATGATCTATCCAGAAAATCCTCTTCCATACGCACCTCGTAACGATTATTCAACCTCACGTAATCTATCAGCGAAGAGCGATGTCGATATCTATAGAGAACTAGAAAAGCTCGATAAGATCTCATATGCACAAGCTCTGCCTCCTGTAAACACGGAAATAACTCATCAAGACATTATCCCACCGTCAATTCCCTACATATCAGACATAATGAGATCACCGAAAATCGACTATCCTTCGTCAGTCATTGAAAAGCAGCCGACATACGACATATCACCTCTAAAGAGCCCCTACGATAGTCCTTACTCATCTTCAACACTTCAAACCTCTACATTTGATTACAAATCAAGAATATCGCCTAGAAAAACGCCTAGCAATCCCTATTCTGTTCGTTCTTATGAGCCTAAGGGCACCTTAGACACGGGTTTCGAGAACTCAACTTTTGAACTAACCTCGAGAAAGGCAATCGTTCCGACGACATTGAATTATGAATACGGACCTAAAAAACATATCTTATCGAAGGAGCATCTGGAGTTTCGTGTAAAGTATGACAAGGAAGAGGATTTGACGACGACCAAAAAGTCTATAACCAGAGACATCGATCTAAAACTAAGCCCATTTGAAACAGATATCGCTGAACTTGACAAAGGGGCATCGTATTATTCTAACAAACAAGTAATTACTCCGACAAAGAAATATGTGTCCAATAAGGACGACAGAACAACGTTAACTTCTAATGTGGATCTTGGTAGTTACGAAACCAATTATCAAAGAAGGACATACGACAAAGTTTCACCAGTGGATAAATATTCGATATACAGTGAAAACTATGACGTCCTTCGACAGCCTTACAAGATCACATCATTGGAACCCGAGACAGAAGTATCCTCGTATTTGACTAGTAGTTCCATCACCAATAGTAGTCGTCATCGAGACTTATCACCTCACTATCAATACGGCGATTATGCCAAGTCGATAGGTAGTTCGTACGCAACAGCTTCCTCTAATTTTGATGATTCTTTAACAACGACGACAACGCGGTCCAAGACCACGTACTCCGATATCACGCCCACAGATTCGTTGAATTATAGAAAGACGACGCTGGGACTTGGCAACGTTGGTGAGAGCAAGCAAACAATTGGAGATTCGGATGTCAAGTACAACTTTGATGGAAGTCCAAGTCCTAAGTCGCTGGGATTTAGTCCATTTCCGGTACGGAATTCACAGAGAAAGCCGAAAGAATTAGCTCTGAAGCTGGGACTGTACTCACCTACGAATACAGTTCAATCGAAGAGGTCTTAGTTCTCAAAAAATGTGGAAAAGTATCATAAAACTATGAATTCAAATGGAAAGAGCACAATCTCTGGAATTCAATTTTTTACTCTGGTATATATCGTATCTTTAGGATAATCAAGATGCTCTTCATTGCATTTTATAATATACGGGACTAACAAAACCATCGACAAACAAAACCATCGTCGGTGTCCATCCTATCAGTTTTAAAAGATCAACCGAAGGAAAGATTGAGTTTTTTTAAGTGCTTATACAGACTTCAAGGTATGCTTTAATATAAAAAAGTGGTCACGTGCAATATAGTTGGACATATGAAAATAATTATTATTGAAATCATCAGCAGCAGAGGCATTTATATATCTTTAAAAAGAATACTGTTTATGAATTTTAAGTTACGAGAATTTTTGACGAGTGTACTTAAGCTTGTATGAGATTTAAGGTTACGGAAATGGGCCTAAGCTATTGTAAAAGATTGCTGAATGAGTATTGAGTATGGAGTGTCTGAGCGTTTGGTGTGTTGTTGTCAGGTTTGTAGAATATAACATTGAGACATGTGCAAAGGCATATCCCGATTTTTGTAAGGATGATGAAAATGAATGTTATACTATAAATATAGCTTATAGGTGCGGAAAGTCAGGGGTGAATTATGCTAGTAAGTTCATCGTTACATTTGACACTGTAAATAGTAACATTAACAAGAAAAATGAGAAAAAACGTTTTAAATGTTACTATCCACAATCTTTGAATTGTGTTAAACAACAATAGTCATTTTACACATGTTCGAACGAAAAATACACGTGTATAAACTTCACTCGAAATTGCGTGTCAATTTTCAAAAACTTAGTTGAAAATTATAATTTCGCTGACGATTGTAAACTATTTAAAATTATCTAGAAGTATTATTATCAGTGTAATGAAAAGTAATTTGTTAATTGTTGACCTTTTCAAGTCAATATTGGTTGCAGACTAAAGTGATAACATTGTTTTGCGTAAATTAATGCTTTTACTAATAACTTTTAATCACTGTGGCAATTCTATCAATAGCGCTGCAAATATAGTGTATAATTAATTGGCATAAATCAATTAAAATAAAAATTTTTATATTTTCATTCTTGTCACTGTAAATTTATTTTTTATCGTTTATCCCTGGTCTGACTTGGGATAAGATTCGCTGTATGACTTTTTAAACTATACGAGATCGTATGAAAATCTACAATTTATCATATAAAAGTATAAGTATAATAGAATTTAAATTTGAGGGATTGTAGAAGTTTTTATTGTAAATGGTCGCTAACTTGTATTGAGAAAACTAAAAATTAACCAAATGGCAGATATTGCATTTCATACAATATCCCACATACAAAAATCATACATTTCAAACTTTTCTGATCAAATTTTATCAAAATTATTATCTTAATCCTTTCAATTACTGTAACTACTGAAGGGAACAACAGATTTTTTAAACTATTTCTGATAGATTATTGACCTACAAAAATTTATTTTACATAAAATTTACAGCATCCTTACAGACGTTAAATATAGATTCTGGCACCTTTTTAAATCCAGAGTGAGTATATTGAAATTTTTAACAACTTATTTAATATTGAGATGGGAAATCAATTCCAATTTTTATGACCATTCGATTTAAAAATTCCGAGTATGTCTAAAGTATCAGCACTAAAAAACTAATTGTCTAATTATTTTAAGTTTTTCTATTTTTTATCATTTTTCAAGGACGATCACAAGGTCTAAAATAGATTTGGGATCAATCTCATTTAATCATGTATCTATAATTCTATATTTCAAAATACTTTCAAGTTCAATCGATACATTGATAACTTCAATGATCTGCTCTGTAACTTTCGTTATTATCTAATGCGAGTTTTTGGACTTTTTATGCGTCAAGAGTTCCCAGGGACTTTACTCGAGTGGTCTAATAAATTTGGCAAAAGGCGCACTGCAATACAAAAATGTCTCAGTAAACATTGAATCCGGTACCCTTAAACTTCATATCCTTCGCTCTTCGAAGTTCTTCCCCCTTTTTGCAGCCTATCTCACGATAAGAAGCGATTTCCACGTGGCAACATTTTCAAGCCACGATTAAATTTCTGATATTGAGGTTTTAAGACGAGATCGTCGTGGCGCAATTACTATTGTATAATGTTACGAGAGAATAACTTTCCTATGGTTAAATTGTAACAAGAGCGAGATGCGTTGAGAACAAAAGAGGAAATGTAATTGAAAATTATTGAATTATTCGATTGCTGTGGGGATATTTTTAACGAGAAAAGCTTACGTTGCGAATAAAAAATGTAATATAATTTGGTCTTTAATATTTAAACTCTGAATGATTATATTCATTAATTATTTATCCCGCTTTGTTAATTCTTATGAAACATTGTAGCAGTCTTTATAAATTATTTATTTTTGCAATCTATCAATGTTTCATAAGAAAATATAAAAAAAGTTAAATGTAAATAAACTTTAAATATTATTTATTTACTTCAAATTTATAAAAGAGTGTATAAGATGACAATTTTCTTGTAACAACTTACTGTTATTTTCTTATGTTTCCATAAGTTTTTTTTATTTTTGATTATATTTTGGATAATATCACAATTTGTGAGTGATTATATCGATATCCCCCTAACATGTATTGTACTTCATATCAGATTTCAGAAATTGAAAAGAAAATCAAACAGCATCGTAAAATATTCAATCATTTTCAATTGTATTTTTCATACACTGTATAAAGCATGACTTTGCAGCTTTAATAGTTGTATGATTAGAGACGCAGAAAGTATTCCTAATGTAATGTACGTAGAGATCGAGAGTAATGAAAGTGCTTCAAGATTAAATTGACAAGATTAAAATATATTATTGCATAATTCGCGGAGGTGCGATATATACTGTAAGAATTATGTGGGTAGCCTATTTAAAGGGAAAAAATGAATAATTTCATCATTATCGTAAATAAAAAATAAAAATAACTTTATTTGTTAGATCCACACTTTTGTTGCATAGAATATATTTTACCTGTGAAGGCATATCGGAAATTCGAACCGATCCATTAAAATTTTTACAATATTTTATGCTTGAGAATTAACAATTTTCCTATCATTATAAGGCAGTCAATAAAATTATTACGATAATGAAGGAATCGTTCATCTAGTTAACAAGCGATCATTTCTAATATTAAAAAGTGCAGTGTTTCTCTTCAAACCCTTCAAACAATTTAGCTTAGAAAAGAAAGGAAAAGATTTTCAAGCAGCCGCAATTTTCACAATTTTCATCCTCGATTTAGCCTGTAAGCTTCGATGATATACTTATAAAAAAAAAATAAAACAAAAATCTTCCATACAATGAAGTTTAGCAAAGAAAAAGGCGTTCAATAAATATCGTTAAATGACTAAAATAATTCCTCGTGCTTTGAATATATAGTTTGATCGTCTGCGTAAAAAAAAGTTAGCCGTGCGCGCGCAAATACCGAGCGGTAGGTGCGTTTGTTTTGAGCGAAGTTTTGTAATTTTTGTATCCGACAATAAGTAATTGTACATGAGAGAAAAAAGAAGAATTAATTACGACGAGAGAAGAAGAGGGACGCGGCAGCTGAATCTTTTTGACAAATACAAAATGCGACTACTCTTGAGCTATAACATATATACGTTAATATATTATTATAATATCATCGCAAAAAAAGCGCACGATTAACTCTTGCACTGCTCTTTTTTCTCGTTTTGTTCGTTCGAGACTTTTAAGTTTTCGAGGATGTACGATGAAAGTAACGATACCTATGCTCGTATCGTTTTCCCGACGAGCCAAGATTCTGTAACCAAGTGTTTTGGGATAATGCTTCGTTCGAAATGACGTTGATAGGAATCAAATGAGAAATATAATTGATAATGTACCGCAGAAACTATTCATATAATTCATAGTATATTTTGATAAAAAAAAATCATTGTTAGCATGTTATATTCCCTAAGTTAAAGAAATATATACTTTATTTGCAACTATAAACATTTATCAAAATAGAGACATAGCTGCACACACACACACACACACAC